>JAQMYI010000018.1:17294622-17313519 GCA_030014275.1 Clariallabes melas
GGGGGGAGGGATGAGAGGTACTCGCGCTCCCACATTAATCACGGCTCTACAGCCAATCAGGGGCGTCTGTGAGCTCGTGCATGCGGAAGGAGCGGCTAGCGCTTTCCTCCGAGTGTGTTACTCCGCCCCTAATGGTGCGTGAGCAAGCAGCTCGAAAAGATGCGGTCACGGAGGAAACACGTGATAGTCTTCGGCCCTCCCGGCTGAGTGGTAGTAGTAGTCTTAATGTGGGAGCCCCCTAGTGACGGGGAGGGATTGGACACGACTAAATTAGGGGAGAAAATTGGGAAAAAAAACAAAAAATAATTAAAAAAAACACTTAAGATTCTTGCACCTCCAGGGTTCTTGGTGGGTTTCCTCCAGGTACTCCGGTTTCCACAGTCCAACGACATGCATCCTAACTGGCATTCCCAAATTGCCCATGGTGTGTGAGTGCGCATGTGAATGTGTATATGTGTGTGTGTGTGCCCTGCGATGGATTGGCACCCCTTCCAGGGTGTACCCCACCTCGTGAGAAGTCTCCTGAGATAGATTCCAGGTCCCCCGTGACCCTGTATACAGGATAAAGCAGTAGAGACAACGAATGAATGAGTGAGTGAGTGAAACCCAACCAACATATCGTTAAAAATTAAATTGCACATTTACTCGGGCACAAATACAGCGGCAGGCTGATTCATCCATTGTGACAGGTGGAGTTCTAGCAGAATAATCCAAAGTTCATACAGATATAGCCAAAACTATTTCCCCATCATGTTTTGGCATTTGTGCGTTTAAACATCCTTGTGACTCAAATAAATCATGAACAAAATATTCTTCATCAGTCTGCCATACTTCTTACTTTGCTTAGAGAAGAACATTTTCTCAAAATTTCCTGTCAAACTGTCTGTATCTTCCCATGAAGGCATTTGTTCCTGATGCATGTAAAGGAGGACGTTATGAGAGGAAGCCTGAGCTTGGACTCGGAGCAGGTGGTGGAACTTTGTGCCCTTTTGGCTCAGGCAGAATTTGGTGATTACAATCAGAACACAGCCAAGTATTTCTATACACAGATCCGTGGACAGGAACCAGACGCAATCACCATGAACAGGTAAAGCTCAGGTGGAAAAAACACACACCCTTAGTTACTGTATACACTCACATAATGTGAAAGAAAGACCTTGTTCACTTAGGTTCGTTCTCAGGTTAGATAGGAGGTTCAGAGTAGGACAGGAAAAGAAAAACATTACAATAAAACAATATTGGATGTGTTATTATCATGGGCTGAAATGGAGTTTAATGGGATTAAAATATTGTAAATAATTTACAGTCTCAGTTTCTAGATCATAAATAGGTTATATTTTAATGCCTGGTGCCATAGTGACTGACCCCACACACCGCGACTCTCTCACTAACCCAATGTAACCTGTAAAGTTCCTGTAAAGTGCTGGCAACGTTGGCAAGGAAAAACTCCCTGAGATGGCAATAGGAAGGAACCTTGAGAGGAACCAGACTCAACAGGGAACCCATCCTCATTTGGGTGATGACAGATAGAAATTATATAACATCATGTGTGTTATGCAGGTGAAAGTTCAATATAACAGAAATTCTTTAAATTAAAATGAAGTCCAGTTCAGCATAGGGATGAGTCAGTAGGCGCAAAGGGCAAAACTGTGGCTTTTTCTGTCTGTGCAAAGCTTCATCTCTATTTATCTGCCCTTCTCCTTGGCTTTAATATAATAGTGCTGCTGTTTTTTTTTGACCTTGTCTTTCTTCATAGTCCTCTTTCTTTCTCCAGGTACATTTTTAGCTCCCTCTGCAGGTCATCTGTGGTGATCTCTGCCGGTTGTCTACTCCCAATTTGCTTAGATTCCTTATCTTCTTCTCACACTCGTCCTTGCTCTTAACCTCCGGTTGTTTCTTTCTTTCAACCTTCTGAACCTTTGCTTTGCATAATAACAGTGCTTCCTGAAGTGCACGATTCTTTTCCTCTGTGACTCTCAACTGCTGCCAAAGGGTGCAAGAGAGATCTTTTGTATGTTCAAGTCCTTCTGTATAAACTTAGTGCTTTCTTGTGAGTTAGTAGGTCTTTGCTTCAACAGCTTGATTTTTCAGTCTCCACTTTTTCTTTAGACCGATGGAGATCACCCCTCAGTGATGGGATGAAGTACTGAGAAGAGCTCAGCTTCAGCTGGTGGGACTGGACCCTGTTTCCTGAGGCATCTGGTTTCTTTTGTAGCTCAGTGCTCATGTTCAGCTCCTCTTCCTCTGTCCTGATGAGACGCTGCTCAAGTGTTGTCAGCTGCATCCTTATTTCATTCATATTCAGAGATGGAGAGCACTATGAGATGAAATCAGGTCGTTCTGCACCTCAACCTAGGGTGGTAGAGATAGTAATGTTTAAGTCAAGTCCATATCAGCCCGTATTTACTAAGCATCTCAGAGTACTAAATCATTCCTAGGTGCCCAAAAATTCTCAGTAATGTAATTTTGGTCCTACTTTTAGGAGTAGGAGTAAGTGCAATTTATAAACATTCTTAAAATAGTAAATCACTTCTATCTTTAACAAAAAATAGGAGAGCTCCGGAAATGTCCTAACTGGCTAGAAGTTGCAAGGAAATTGCGTTCAGACAAAGACGTGATTAAAGGTTAGACGATTACTAATGGTAACTGATTGACACAGAGCTCATTAAAACAGATTTGGTCAAAAATGGAATACTATTTGTGACAGATCTTGTGTGCTATGCACCTGGTCCATTGATGAACATTTGGTATGCTGTATCCACTGAAACTTAGCTGATTGGTAATTTACATGTTACTACCAGTGAAGATGCAACTTTGCAACAGTGATGATTCACAGCGTGAAATCATGGGCATCACTGGTTTCACTGGAGTTGTTGGCTTCACAAACAACTTTTATGTCCTACTCTAAATTAACTTTCATCTCAATTCCTAGGAGTGATTTTGAAATGCCTCACTGTGCTGAACATTGGATCTAAACTATATGAAGCATTTATAAAGTTTATTGATGGTAAACTGGGTAGCAGAATCTTGGGAACTTGCATTGTGCAAACTCAGTTTAAACTCATACTATCTTACTGAGCTTTGATTGAAGGGTAATCTTTGCACATGCTACCAAAAGCTGCTGAACATGCCTCTGTATGCCTCTGTTCCAACATTCTCCATCAAAGGCCACATAGTGAGTTTTTGAGAGAGACGGAGAAAAAAAAGAGAGAGATTGCTAAAGTTCACCATGACAGCACAATTCTCAGTCCAGATGGTGATGTTGAGAATAAAACCTGTCTTTAAAAAGGTCATCCTCAGGTAGAGCAGAGGGAATTTGGTTACCAGACAAAACAAAGTTTCAGATGCAAAATCAGTGAGTGTAGCTTTAGGTTAGTAGAGAGGATTCCCTGCAGGTCAGCGACTCTGGAGACTGCTCAGTGATCAATCTCTGTATTCTGCTCATGCAGGAGCGTTCTAAATATTTCTAGATTTAGAGTTTACAATAAAATGTAGGAGTTATTTGTTTAAAGCTTTTCATGATCACTGTATAATTTCATATGTGTTATTTCATAGTGGTAATGTTTTCCATCTTTGGTTTAATATAACAAGTGAAGTACACTGTCTGGGCAAAAACAAGAAAGAAGGTAATAATAATAATAATAATAATAATAATAATAATAATAATAATAAATTCTAAATGACTGTGATCTAAGATTATCTAAATCCTTGTTGAAGTTGCATTGGGGGGAAAAATCGCATTTCCACACACCCAATGTGTGAAAGAGCATTTCCACACACCCAATGCAAGCAGAACTCTAGACATTTGTGTGGCCTTAAAAAAAAAAACATGTTGGTGAGACTAATAAAAAAAATGCTTCAGTGTCCTATCGAGCATACAGATCAAAGAGACTTCTGCGCAGTGGAAAAGAGGCATGCGTCTGATTTCCTATTCCTGTGATGCATAGTCCCTACTGAACAAGCCTCTGGATACAGTGTTGTGATCTAGGGTTGTTCCAATTGTGGCAATAAAAATATCATTCTAAGATGTAGAACCATAAAGTCCTTACCAATTTCTTGACCAGAAAGTTCCTCAAGCATGAGCTTTCCTTCTCTATTTGGTTTGATTATGAAAGATCTGTCTGCTTCTTGTTTTTCTTCTTCTTCTTTCAGCTGCTCTCGTTAGGAGTCGCCATAGCGGACTCCATCTAATTCTGTCTACCACATCTTCCCTTGTCACTCGAACCTCCTGCATGTCTTCCCTCACCGCATCATAAACCTTTTCTCTTTTCCCCTTGCCTGGCAGCTCCATCTCTAACATTCTCCTCCCAATATACCCCTCATCACTTCTCTGCACATCCATGTCCAAACCATCTTAATCTTCCTCTCTAACTTTGCTCCCAAACCGTCCTTCCTGAATTGCCCCTCTAATATACCCTTTTCTAATCCTGTGCATTCTTGTTATTCCAAAAGCAAATTGCAGCATCTCCAGCTCTCCCACCTCCGGCTGTCTTTTTGTTAGTTGCAATGTCTCCAATTCATACAACATTGCTGGTCTCACTACCGTCCTGTAAACTTTCCCTTTCATTCTTGCTCTGTCTCTCTGTCTAGCCGGTCGATATAAATCCTTTTCTTCTTTCTTTGAGCTTAGCTTTTCATAGAACACACTATAGACCTGTTCGTTAGCCTTTGCCACTTCCCTCTTCACTTTGCATCGCATCTCCTCATACGCCTGTTTACTTTCCTCTTCTCTCTTATTATCCCAAGTCTTTTTTGCAATACTCTTTCTCTTGATGTTTTCCTGTACTTAAAGATCTGTCTGCATTTCATCTTTTATTTACCGTTCCACAAGAAACCGAGAGCTGCTTACCAAGAATGTAGGCATGGTTCACAAAGAAATGTTGTTTAGCAGGAAATAATCTGCTGATGCACAACAGATTGCTGTGAGTAAGTGACCAAACGGGTGAGGGAGTGAGTGTTTGAAGCACAGTTTTTGAAACAGAACTTGGTAACCATAACAACAGAAATGTAAAATTCTAACAGTCTTAAAGGCCCTCTGGGTAATAAACAGGCTTAAAAGAATAACTACAAACCACAGGATTTGTATCTTAAAATGTGTCAAGAAACATTATCAGAACACCAAAAGTGGGTAAACCATGTACAGGTGATGGAGCACTTGATCCTAGTCAGGGTTGGTATGGATCTTATGGATCTTAAAAAACACTGGTCTGGAATAATCTGAATGAGATGCCAAAGCACAAACAGTATCCGGCTTATTGATTGACTATGGATTATATGGCTGCCCCAAATTTGACCTGACATACCTCTCAGACACACAGCTGGAATCTGACATGTGAGTGTTCTCTGGACAGTCCTCTCCAAACCCAGACTGGCCCATGTCACTCTGTAGCGTCTGGGCTGACCTTCCTTACTGTCTCTGTTCCACGCTGCTAGTGCTAATGAAACACAGCTGAGCACCGAGAGAACAAAGTGTGAGCACAACCAGGTATGTTAGCTTATCTCTAACTGTATGAGCTGTATGAACTACTTGTGACAGTAGTGACTGTATGATTAATCAACAACAGCATGCTATGGAAAAGGAGTTGATCATTTTCCTGTTAGAGCTTGCTTCTTATTTTCTATTAAAGTGCACTTACTCCTACTCCTAAAAGTAGGACCAAAATTGCATCACTGAGAATTTCTGGGCACCTAGGAGTGATTAAGTAGTCTGAGATGGTTAGTAAATACAGGCCAAGATGGACTTGGCTTAAACATTACTATTTCCTGATTTCATCTTACAGTGCTCTCCATCTCTAAACAGTGATTTGTGCGTCCTTAAAATGTCAGTGGTGAGAATTAATTACTACTTGTGTTTTAGAAGGCTTTAGAGTTTTATATTGCAAATGAATGACTGGGCACAATTGTGAATATCTGAAAGAGCGCATGAGCACAGGAAATAAACACAAAAATTAAGTTTTTGTAGGCAGCAGGGGGCATCACAGACGATCTCCCATCAGCACCAGTGGGAGTGTTGTTGGTTTACAGCAAGACCAGTGGACAGAGGACAGTGGAAAGCAAATGAGTGTGGGTTGTTTCACAGGAAGGTAGAGGTGTATGGTAGGGAGAGAGAGAGATAGATAAATAGATAGATAGATAAATAGAGAGAGAGAGAGAGAGAGAGAGAGAGAGAGAGAGAGAGAGAGATTCAGTGATGAAAAGTCAGTTAAAGCTTTTATTTTGTAATTTTTAAAAAGGTTTTAAGCCTGAAGGATGGGGGTTTGCTTAAAGGATAAATGAAGAAATAAATGAATGAAATGAAATGAATAGTGAAAATTAGAAATAGAGAGAGAGTGAAAGTTGTCTCACAGTTTGCTAACATTGCTAACAAGAACAACCCAGCAGGCAGAAACAATTTACATTCATTTTACAATAGGAACATTTACATATGTTTGACTATATAATACATATATAAGACTATATTGTTTTATGTTTCAGTTATGAAGCATCACTAAAAAAAAACCCGAGAGACATCGCCCGGTGTGAGCGCTAGTTGATGATGATAAGCAGATCCTCCTATCCTATCGATTACAGAGACACAGGTGTGCTTTGTTATGTTGTTTGGCTCATGAGGTAAAATCAGTGTGAAAACCTAGTCTGAAGCAAATGTGTGTCCTTAAGTTTTACATCCTTTCCCCTCCATTAGATTTATGGTTTTCCTGTGTCATTGCGTAAATCCCTAGTATTCAGGGACGTTCACCTGGGTTTCTGCTCCAAAAGCAAATGGTGAATTACTTTTTCTAACAAATGTCTCGGTCTGTTTTTCATTTTAGACTGTATATGAAAAATACTGTGTAGGTTACACAGGACTGGTTAACACAGGCATCTACCTCAGGTATGACTTGCTGATTTGTTTTTTCCACCTGCTTTTCTCCCTAATTTAGTCATGTCCAATTCCCACCGGTCGTGTTAGGGCACTCCCACAACAGTGACAATTACCAACCAGGAAGGGCGTAGGCTAACATATGCTTCCTCTGACGCACATGAAGCAGCCGGCCGCATCTTTTCGAACTGCGCCGATAGAGAGCGGTGTAACACACTCAGAGGAAAGTGCTATCTGATCCCTTCTCACAGATGCGCATGATTGGCAAATGACACTATGACCTGAGTATGCCATCCCAACCCCCTGAGAGAGAGCATGGCCTACAGTATCTGTTCCCTCGAGGTTCATAGCATCACCTGAGAATCTAGCTTGTGATCTCCAGATGATCTACAGGGCGATTCACTCGAAAGAGGCCTCGGATATTCGGTAATAACTCTGAAGCAAAATATTTGCTACATACCTTGGCATACGTGTAATCGATTGAATTACATGTGACATCACATCACATACTTGCCCTTGCCACTGTATATCCAAATATAACAATAAGCCAAACATATGGCAGCATATCAGGATTCATGAGCTTCGGTTAATGTTTAAATCCAATATCAGAACTCGCAAAAGATGATTTCAGTGGCTATGGCATGACTGTTTGTTGTGATGATCAGTATGTGCAGTATATCCTCTACTAAAACATGTCTTATGTATGCATTTTTATGAAATTGTATGTATGCACATGAATTGCATGTATGCATATGAAAAGGCATTCTTTGTAATTCCCAGAAGTTTCCTGGGTGGGTTGGAGGACTTGCTGAACCGGAAGCTGGGCAAAAACAAGTAAGTTCTTGGAACAATTAAATGGAAGTTCAGTGAGAAAAGCAGGCTGTTGCTGCAGTAAGAGGTAGTACAGCAGGCCAGGAGGAAATATGTGAGTCGACTCCCCTGACCTCACAGCTTCCTGCTTCCTGTAGACAGCAGGAAGTGGGGATTAATTGCTGAGCAAGCTTCTCCATTGCTGCCTGAATAAACTATGTGCAGTGTCAGATAGAGTGCCTGAGAGAGAAAGAGCTTTAAACAGGTTATGTAATAGAGATTGAAAAGATTTTGGCCTTGTGTAGCTTTAACATATTGACCTTATGTTTAAATTTGTATATGTTCCTCATTTCCATTTAATGACGTTAATGTAAACATATTTTTTAAACCACCATTTTAAAATGATTTATTTTGGTTTAATTTGCATATTCTACTTGATACATATATTTTTTTTATAAACATATACATTTTAATATAAAGTAATTTAAGGAAGTTTGCAACCATCATCAAACCGCTGCGGTGCTTTTCACTGAGACCCATACATTTTAGGTTAAAGGGTTATACAGTAATTAAACTATTTTGCTTTTCATTCGACTCATTGGTGTGTTATCTGAGTTCCAACATTTCTGTGTCTCACGTCTGAGTATGAAGTCTCTGGGGCCTTTTTCAGATACAGTTAAAGAAGTGTCTAAAGTAAACTTCCTTTTTAAACATGCAAATGCAATCTTTTTATATACGTAGCATGACTGCATGCAAATCACTGAGCTGGATATTTCTTGTAAAAATCACTGAGCTTGATATTTCTTGTGAAATGCAGCTAAAGGAGATGTGCTGACATGAACATTCCTTGTGTTGGCAAAGCTTGTCCTGTAATCCTAAAAGCTGTATTTCAGAAGTTAGCTAAAACAAATAATTATTTATATACGTAATAGCTGTTGAAATAATTATTGTGAGTTAATACCATGGCCTTTGTTAAATTAAATTAAATTTTTAAAAAATCACAGGTTTATATTAGTTATTGTTTTGCATTATTGTTTCTATAGTAAATGATAGTATGGCTATAAAGAATGATGACATTTTCCATGAAGAGACATTCCTTTTGAATTCATGGAAGGAGTAACCAATGTAAGCATTCTGTTGCATAGCTAAAAATATAACTAAATCTTTATTAAAAAAAAATAAAAAATAAAAAATAAAGGCTTCTGGATGGAGATCTTTGCAGGTGCATAGCTGCTGTAATGCAAACGATAACTGCAACCCATTTGTTTGAGAATAGTAAATGTAGCTGTGATGGGAAAATATGCTTTAGTTTATATTAATCAACTGCACTTCATGCTGGGCCATATTACAAGGGGTGTTCATGCTTCTCTTTGTCAACACTCATTATATGTAAACACTTGGGTTTTATCACTCCAAACAATGTCTTTGTGGAGCTCTCAAGGGCATTGCTGTGCTGGAACAGATTTGGGCTAGACCTCATAGTTCGAGTGTAGGGAAACTATAAAAACTGTGTAAACTTTTATTATTAAATATTGTGCAATATAAAGTTTTGTTCTTGTCCAAAATACATACAGGTTTTTCAACTAATATCTGTCTACTTAAAAAAAAAAAAAAAAAAAAAAAAAAAAAAAAAAAAAATTTATTTCCAACCCAGATTTTTAATTTTGCTTGGGCTGTTTACACACCACACCAGGGACAATCTTAAACCAGTATAAGCCTACAGTGTAATCAAAATACAATTTCTGAATTCAGCCTTCTCCATTTTCCACTTCTGGTTGTAATAGAATTTAAAATTCTAGAAACTTTATTGCTGTTAAAGATTCATGCAAAAGATAAACATATTTTAGTTCAGGCAAATATGTCATTTCTAGAACTATTTATATCATAAAATGTTAGAATTTTATTCTGTGCAGACTGATGCGCTACCATCAGTCCTGCGTCATGCCAACTGTAAAGCAGTCTGAGACCATTCATGTATAGGGTTGCTTCTCAGCCAAGGGTGGGTGCTCACTCACAATTTTGCTTAAGAACAAAGCCAGGAATAAAGAGTGGAACAAAAACATCCTCACAGAGCATCTTCTCCCAAACATGCAAGAACAGTTTGTTGACAATCAATGTCTTTTCCAGCAAGATGGAGCACCTCACCATACGGCAAAAGTGATAACTAAGTGGCTCAGGGTACAAAATATTGAATTTTCGGTCCATGGCCAGAAAACTCCCCAGACCGTAATCCCATTGAGAACTTGTGATCAATCCTCAAGAGGCGGGTGGACAAAAACAAAAACCCATAAATTCTGACAAACTCCAAGCATTAATTATGTAAGAAGGAGCCGCCATCAACCGGGATGTGGCGCAGAAGATGAATTGCTGATATTGACTTTTTGCATAAACTTAATGTAATTGTCAATAAAAGCCTTTGACACTTAGGAAATGCTTGTAACTATACTTTGTATCAGTATACCATAATAACATCTAAGAAAAAAGATCTAAAAACAATAAAGCAGCAGACTTAATTAATATTTGTGTCATTCTCAAAACTTTTGGCCATGGCTGTACTGTATTAATACTGCCCACACTCCTGACAAACACTAGATGGTGCCAAGATCACGTGTCTCAGAAAGTACAGCATTTCCTTACTCGCTGTCACCTTGAGGTTGAGGTTTCTTTGAGAAGAAGATGAAATATGATGAGAGTGAGAATCTGGTCCCCAGAGCCTCCCTGAGATCAGGCTAGTAACGCCACAGGTCTCTTTGGTAAAACCAACTCTGTTCTGTTTTTGAGAACTGTACAAAAAGAGGAGGAGAAATGCCCATTGTTTTTTGTGTTTTTTTTTTACTGTCACTGAATATTCTCACACATGATTATGGCTCTTTGTCTTACAACTTGACTGGAATCTTAAATTTCTTCGTTTACAAGCTTTATCTCATGATCTTACATGACATGGGTGCCTCAATGGTTAGTGTCTTCTGCAGTCTAATATGCAGTCTAATATGTCCTTATATGAACTTCTGTTCCATTTTAACACAGACTAAATAAAGATCTTCATGTTAACTATGACAAACCAAAATAAAAACCCTATAGTTTTACTATAGGGTTTTTATTTTGTTTTACATACTGATACATCTCTCTGTTCTCTATATAAATAAAATATAGTTATGTGTGAGCCGCATCTAATACACACACTGACGAGTGGACCTGTAGTTCACATTTATCTCTGTCTTTCTTTCTCTTTCTCCTTCTGATGTGGGTGTGCTCTTACTCTCTTTCACTCTTGTCCCTTATCTCACTGAAACACTTGATAAAACACACATACTGTAAGCGCAATCACTACATTTCATCCTGTTTCAGCATATGCAACCAGAGACACCCTTTTTCCTCGACTAATCAGTATAATTCCCCTGTCTGTGTGCTCATGCACAAACACCTTAACGTAAAATTATAAACCAGCATTTACACTTCAGTCATTTAGGAGCAGAGTTCATGGTTTGGATATGAGGCCACCAAAACCTGTTATTAGTCATTATTACATTAGTTAAATGAGTTTCGAATACAGTGGTCAAAGATTTAACCTCTGTGGCCAGTGTTGTATAGGAGCAGTCTTAAGATATAACCTGCAGAAAAAAATGGATAGGGCTGATGCCTAATCCTTGTGCTTTTGTTCATAGTTGTTATGGCAACCACCTGTTAAAGCATGTTTAGGAGTGCCTGATTGCATCATGTGGAGACTGTAACTGTAGACTCTGTATAATTGATGGTCAAACTGATCAAAATCTAGATTTAATCTAGATAATCTAGATAATAATACAAGGGGCGTTCAAGTCATATGAGGACTTTGCGATGAATTTTCTAGTAAATGAAGAAGTAAACCGATTGACATCTACAGAAGACATCAAACACTTGAATGATGCAAACGTGGTGGTGAAAAATTGACAGATAACTTGTTGCCAACTTGCAGAAAAGACACGTCTGTCTGCGGGAACTGTACATGCAATCATTCACCAACACCACTTGCACATTACAGGAACTCAGCTGGGGGGTTATTGCCACATCCACTGTACAGTTCTGACCTCGCTTGCTGCAGTTTACACATGTTTGGTGAGTTCCTGGGAGGCCAGTGTTTCAGACGTGAAGCAGGAAGTCCGATCACAGCTCTGGCATACTGAGAAAACTTTCTACCGTGATGGAGTCCAAGCACTAATGAAACGCTGGGATTAGTACATTAGTGTAGCAGTTGATTATATAGAGAAATAAAGGGAGTTTATAACTGTTCTGTTATTCTTCATAATCAAAAGTCCTGGTTTGAGTTGAACACATTATGAATTATAAGCGTAGTATATGTCCATTTTATTATTTGTCATTGACAAGTCTGTTGTCAATCAAAATCAAGCATAAAACATGTTTATTTATTTTAATTTTACAAAACAATAATTCCTGATGCTATATTTATTAAGGAATTGTGTTAGGAAGGAGTAACTGAGTGTGCCTGTGATAAGGTCACTTAGGGTCACATGTGCTATTGATCACACTGGCAGGGCTTTTGTTTCAGACTAACAATCCTGTTTAATTGTTAGTCTAACTCAAAGAAGCCAAAAACATGTTACATAACCACAGGGTAAGGTTGAATCTCATGAATCTCCTGATTCATGAACTGAAGTAAAAGGAGGATGAGGAGAAAAGGGAACCTCTCTTTAAGGTTGAGCCAGTTACTGCATCCGAGTCTGATTGTTGTTTTGCATTACGTTGTAGAGCATAAAAGTGAAAGAGCTTTTACATCTCTCAGATCCATAATTCTATAAATCCAGTTAGGATACATTACAAAGAGTTCTGTAATGTCTCTTAATGGCTTAATGCCAGTGAGAATGGGCATTAGGTAAGCTTTAGGGAACATTTCTTGATAAAATTAATATAATAATGGATGGTAGCAACTCCTAATGTAGTACATCATTAAACTTCCAGTGTTGGAAGTTTCTTTCTGGCTCTAAGAGCAGTTTTGTCTGTGTGCTGAGGGAATGCAATCACAAGTTGCATTCTTGTTTTAAGCCTGAGCAAAAAGTTGACTTTTAAAACCTAGGTAAACTTCATGACCTGCATGCAACACGGCTTTCACTACAACCATTTTAATTTTTATGGTAAAGCATTTTTTCGAAGAAAGAAAACGTAAAAGGCTTCATGTGACAGAAATCATGAAGAAATGGCAAATAAAAATGTCCTTGTGTGCAGGTGCAACAACAACAACCATTTGAACTTAGATATTGGGACTGATTTTTCTAAAAAAAAAAAAAAAAAACAGCAATAAAAAAATATATAGTTAAAACAATTATTTTAAACAAATACACTACTTCCAGAGACTTTCATTCTTACTGACTGTTTTAATATTTTACACTTCTTGAATCTTAAGCAATTGAGAACAGCTAAATATTTGAACCCTTGTCAAGCAGCTGGTCATTTTTTTTTTATCAACTTTTCTGCTTCTGATCATAACCCAAATCCTGAACCAAGCATAAAAGAATCATGTTTTATGCAAACAATCATATGGGACATTGATCATGAGATCACCTCCACACGAGGACATTAAGTCCTTTCAACTTGTTCCCCTAATTTGATCATTGTTCCCATCGGCCTGAGAGTCAACCTCATACCACTTGTTAAACCGGACTATACTGGGCAGAGGTACAGTAGCTCAGTGTATTGGATGTCTGATCAGAAGGTCCTAGTTTCAAACCCAGCACCACCAAGCTGCCACTGTAGGGCATTTAAAACGTAAATGCTTATATTTATAATGAGATAAAAGAACCTAAAGAAATTGTTTCAAAGAGCTACAGGCTGGAGAATCATTCTTGGATATCTGCACACAATGTTCTAGACCCCATACTATGGCAGGAATTTTATGTCAAACACCCTGTACCCAGTAACTTTCCTCGAGGCAGTTGACAGACTCTAATGCATTACAAACTACAAACATGGCCACCATGGACTACAGAACCCAGCATGTACACACCAAAGTCACATTGGCAGTCATCCGAGGGCTGACTAAACACACCGGTTCCACATGACCACTGCATCTACCAGCACATCTAGAACTGACTTACCTTGCTGATTATTAGTTCAGTGTATCATACATGATTTATTTATACTTTTATTTTTTTAGGTGACTTTAAGGTGTTTAATCTTTGCATGGTTTTTTTGTGTTTACCTTCAGGATGCCGAATTTAACTGCCAATTGCTCGTCACTTAAACGTTACCCGTGTTTTCAATTTTGCTCCTTAAACATTTTTGAACTATGTGTTTTAAATTAAAAAAAAAATGCTTAAACTGCCATTGCATTTGCCCAGCCTCTCTGAACTAACACCTACTGATCTAACACCTACTGTAGTAAACCAGTATGTCAGTATGTGTTTATTGATAGGGAGGGACTTAATTGGTTTTCATAAGCCCCACTGGATATGGCCATCTGCCAAATGCTGTAAATGTAAACATTTACTTTTACTACCCTTTACTGTTCAATATAAAATTTTCAGCATGGTTAGAATAGTCCAGTATTTTAGACAACTTCCTGTACACATGTAATCCTACACTGTTTTACAGTATGATACTCTTTTGGGACAGAAAAATGCTGAGTAGTAAAAACTGAAACTCTGAGCTAAATAGGGGAAATAATGAACACTCTTGACAGTTGGTTGTATTTGTGTAAACACTTGCCTCATTATAAAAAAAAAAACTCTGTTTTGACAAAAACAGGTTTATACAAGTCCTATTAAATGACTGATTGTTTGAAATGAATGCAAATATATTGCATTCGTCTCACACAAGACTTAAAATTTAACTATCATAGATACTTAATTTTCCAAATGTTCCACAATTTTTGCACATGAGGATTATTAGATTTGACATTCAACTGAGCAACCAAAGTAAAAGCAGAGGAGTAAGCATGACTGAATAAGAGATGGACAGTAGGTATAAAGATTAAATTTTTCTAACCTGACATAAAACTAAAGATGACACTGCCAAGCTGCTACTGTTGAGCCCTTGAGGCCCTTAACCCTATCTGCTGTATCCTGGCTGAGCTGTGCTCTAACCCCAGTTTCCTAACTGGAATATAAGAAAATTTGAATTTCTCTTTGGGATTAAAGAAAATACTAATTATTATTATAACCTTTGTATACATAGGATAAATATGAAAAGGGAGAAGGGATAAAGACCTGTCCTTTCACACAGCCCCACAGAAAAAAAAATCACAAGGTGTCAAGTTAGGTGAACGTGGGGGACATTTCAACAGCACATTGTCATTATCACTGAAAGACAAAGTTAACGTTAAACTTAGTTAGTTTTCACACTTCTTGTTAAAATTTAACATCATTTGAGCAAGAATTTCCTATGTTGTTAGACTACGAAATGATGTAAAAAAAATAATAATAATAATAATAAAAAATTGGGACACATCTATTTCGCCTTGGTGGGTGACAAGCCCAGTAACACGTGTGGTAGTTTTACAGTTAGAGTGTATGATTATATTTGTCATTTCGACAGGCATAAAACAAACAAACAAACAAACCAACAAACCAAGAAACAAACAAACCAACAAACAAATAAATATAAAAATAATATTGAAGATGGAGAGCGTGTCGTAGTAATGATCATACTTGATGATGATGATGATGATTTTTAAGTATCAGTTCCGGCTTAAGTTTGAGTGGATCGCGTCTGAGCGCGTGCAGCGTGAAACCAATAGGAGTCCGCGCGCGCCAGGGGAGTTGAGTGAGCTCGCGGGTAAAGAGCAAAATCTGCAGCTCTCGGCGCGCGCGCGCGGCTTCCTGGAACACAACATCCAAATGTGAGTTTCATTTCTAACACTTTCTCCTGGTGATATGGAGCATGCGTTAGCCGGTGTTGTTTGGTGATACAGATGCGTTATGGCAGGCTGGAGATACTATCCGGAATTATTAGAAAGTAAGTTTTGTATAATAAAACCTTATTGTTTTAGCTTTTCTTGACTAAAAGGGAAGAAACGCACAGGGCATTATTTATGTATTTATTTATAAATAGTTATTTACACACACACACACACGCACACACATATTGTATATATTAAATTTGCATTGAAATGATGTAGAGAACAATGAGAGTCTTTTGCTTTGAATCAGGAAGTTGGCCCCTGAGTTCTGAGGTCTCTCAGAAATAAATGTTTAAAAGTACACTAATATTGTATATCTCTACACTCACAACACATTATCCTTTCATTACTCATCCTGACTTTCTCTCCAGAACATGACCTCATAGAGAATTACAATGTTTGTCAGACATTTTATGGCTGATGTAAAGTCTAGGCTCTGCAATCTTGTCTCTCTTTAGCACTAGTAAAGACAGAATGTCCTTTGGCTTATCCTCTATCCTTAGATATTAACCTGTCTTTGTGGATGAGGCAGAAGCGCCAGTTGGAATAAATTGTGCTGACAGTATACTGAGTCGCTGAGCTTCTCTATACTATTAAGGTTTTATAATGATGGCGTTCTATGGGTGCAGGTTATTGAGTTGAGCTATGGCTGTATTTTTAACCCTTGAACATTAACCTATAGTAGAGAACTGGCTAAAGTGCATGACCACTTCTTCACTATTGCACATTTCTAATAAATGGGGCGGCACGGTGGTGTAGTGGTTAGCACTGTCGCCTTGCACCTCCAGGGTCCGGGTTCGATTCCCGGCCAGGCTCGATTCCTGTCTCTGTGTGCATGCCGTTTGCATGTTCTCCACATGCTTGGTGGGTTTCCTCCGGGTACTCCGGTTTTCTCCCACAGTCCAAAGACATTTACAGTAGGTTAGGCTAATTGGCATTCCCAAATTGGGACTGTCCATAGTGTGTGAATGAGTGTGTCAGCGTGTGTATGTGTGTGTCCCCTGAGATGGATTGGCCTTGTGCCCTAAGCCTCCTGGGATAGGCTCCAGGTCCCCGCGACCCTGAATACAGAATAACGCGGTATAGACAGTGAGTAAGTGAGTGATTTCTTATACATGTTCGACTCCAGACAAACACACGCACATCCGATCTCCTTATTGATCATGAAAATGGTCTTCGTCTGATTACCCGGGATGTGATATAATTTAGCAACATGCTTGTCTTTTTTATTGTAGCAGATATTGATCAAGTGTTTCTTAAGATTGAAATCAATCAGTTCCTTTGCTTTGCCCCATATTTCTTCCTAAAGTAGCCACCTTGATCAGTCTGTAAGATTTAACCTTGCTTAAGTTTCATTTGTTATTCTCTTAGGTGAAAATTCACAACATAGTAAGAGACATGCTTTTATACAGATACCTCTTTGCTTGTCCTCCTAAGATAAGCAAAGAGGAATCTGTACTGTACAGTTAGCCAGTGATCTGCATTTCACTGTAAAAGCATGTCTCTCACTACATTGTGACTGCAGTGCACCCATAATAATGTAATTAATTAATGGTTTTAAATCACTTAATGTTTTCCAATCCTGCACACAGTTATTTCCATCTTTTAGGAGAATGGGTAAACCTATAAAAAAAAATTTAATTAAACTTGCGCAAAATTCTTTGAATTATCCTTCAGGCCAGCACAGGGCACAATCACAAACAGACTCACATAGTATGGGCAATTTGAAAATGCCAATTAGCCTAATCTGCATATCTTTGGACTGTGGTAGGAAGCCATAGGGAGAACATGCAAAGTCCACGCACACAGACCCAAACAAACCCCCTTGACCCTGGACGTGCGCAGCCACAGTGCTAACCCCTACACCTCCATGCTTCATCACACCACTTTGTGGGTTACTATTTTCCTAACTGCTGATTCCTTCCCCATTTGTTAACTTTTGATGATTTCTATAATTGAAAAAATACACATTCATACAGCGCTAACTGTATCCGTAATACTATAATGATATGAATCTGACATTGCTTTAGAGTTTTTTTTTTTATATATATATATATAAAATTTAAGATCAATTAAGCTTGAAGCATTTAACTTAACAGTATTTCTACCCTCTTTAACTTTTAGGAGATTCTTTTCCAACATCCAGTGAGCTCTTCCTCTGTTGATCCTCATCTCTACACCTGCTGGCCATCCAGTGACGGGCCTTATAGTTTCTTTCTTAAGTAAAATGAGTAAAGCTCCTCTGCTGGACTATGGGTTTCAGTCTCTGGCTCCAGCTTCAGGTTATGGGGTTACAGCAGGCCTGTCTCTGGCTACAGATACGGAGCAAAGCACAGCCCTCTGCTTCGTAGGCCTTCTACTACTCTTCCTAGTCTTCCTGTTGGTGCGTTGTTTCCGGATCCTTCTTGACCCATACGGTACTGTGCCAGCTTCCTCCTGGAACGATCACAAAGATGGACTACGAACAGTTTGATTTCACGCTGGTGTAATAAATTGAAGGCTATGAAATCGAAACCAACCCTTTATGCTTACAGTAAATATAAATGAAGAACAAATGCTGAGTGACCTGGATATTGATTCAGGCTGGACACATGCTTGAGTGAGGTATGATTAAATGGAAGGTCAGAATTCTTTGAGCAGGCTTTGTTGGGATTGGTCAGCACTCAGCACTTGGAAGTTTTGTATATGCAAACAATATTCAAATAATCATTACTCAAATGATATACAAATTCACAGATGAATATCAACACAGACTGCACGACAATTCGGGTGCAAGGTGGCCAATCAGAAAAAAAGAAAAAGGGGGGAAAAAAGCATACATATGCCTGGTATTAGCTTTAACTTTTCACTACTGTCTACATTTTTAACACTCATGAAATATTTGTTATATAACCACAATAGATTTATACCAGTTTTGCATGTGTGAATATAACTACTGCTATTCTACAATGTGGATTTACATAACCCATAGAGTTTTGTTCCTTTTTTTTTTTTTACTTATAATTGGTGTACTCTATATTTGCTGCCACTGAATCACAACTTTGAATCATTGATAAGCTGGAAAATTGTGCCTTCCTATCGGTAAAAGCTTTATTTTTATATGAACGTATACTGCAGGGCTTTCCGTCACTTTCCTAATGTTGTCCAGAATGGTCTCATTTCAGCACCTACGCATTTGGACCATTAAAATACAGTATGCCAGTTCCACATAATTGTACTATTTATATCTATTGTTTTTGTATTTTCAGGATACATAGTTTAGCCAAGCCATTTTAGTTATTAACTATTATAAATACTATATTTATATGCATATTTCAATGTTAAAATCAGTTGGAAA
>JAQMYI010000018.1:17335205-17357735 GCA_030014275.1 Clariallabes melas
GTTCTAGTATGTGAAAAATAAATACAAACTTATGTCCAAACTTTTGACTGGTACTGTATATACACAGTCATGTGCAAAAGTTAGTGCCCTCTTTTTAATTCTATGTTGTTGTTTTTAAAAAAAAATTATAAAATCAACTAATCGTAGTATATTTTAATCTACATACAGCACTGTAGGTTTTCACTGTGCCATTATTTATATAACAAAAATGAGGCCAAAAATAAGAAACATGTGGGCAATACTAAGTACCCCCTTACTGCTTCCACAGGATTTAAGAGGGTAAGTTGCAGCCAGGTGCTGCTAATCATCAGTCTTTAATAAATTGATCATCAGCAGGTGTGCAGACCTCTATAAAAGCACAAGTTTAGTCAGTTTGTTGGTCTGGAGTTAACACACTGCCAAGAGGGAAAGACATAAGCAGTGGTTTTAGAGAAGCAATTGTTCCTGCACATCAGTCTGGTAAGGCTAATAAACCATTTTCAAACAATTGTTGAAGGGGTATTCAGTAGTTGTTTCCTGCTTTTCTAGACATGCCAATCTAACTCATCCCAAGCCATCTAATTTCGAATTTAGAAGAATGATAAAAAGTTTCATAAAAACTGTAGTTTTAGGCTTTAACATAAAATTAAATAAAGTAAAACCACTGAACACACCATTTCTTAATTTTTATTATTTTCAACATTAATACTGAAAACATGAAACATCCAAAAAGAACATGTATGGAATGTAGTAAACAAAAAGGTGTTAAACAGCCCAGAATATGTTTACATTTTAGACTGTCCAAAGTAGCTACATTTAGCTTTTATGTCAGCTTGGCACACTCATGTCATTCTTTTATCAGATTTACGAGACAGTCATCTAGAGTGATTTAATTTCACATGTGTGTCAAAAGTTGATTTGTGACATTTCCAGAGGTGGAAAGAGTAATAAAATTTTGTACTTAAGTAAAAGTACTGTTACTTTAGTGAACTTTACTGACGTACAAGTAAAGTTACCCTTATAAAAATCTACTACTATAAGTACAAGTAAAAAGTAGCTCATTAAAAATTTACTCAGAGTAAAAGTTACTGAGTTACTTTATTAATTTATTTTAACATCGGGGGTGTGATGGGGGATGGGACACCCTCGCATAATAAATCTGTTCCCTTTGTTGTGCTTGAAATCAAAGTGCTCGCTTAAATATGACCAGGGCTTTGCTTCATAAGAATTTGTTGGCATTTCACTTTCAGCTGTGTCTGCATCATGCTGGTGCAATTTTTTTCCTTCCCCGTTGTATTATTTTTAATTTTCATAAATTAATTTTTTACTCAGTAGCGAATATGATTTAAAATGTAGTGAAGTACAATACTTTAAACAAAACATACTTAAGTAAAAGTTAAATTACAGATTTTAAAAACTACTTTAAAAAGTAGAAGTACACAAAAAATCTACTCAGTTACAGTAATGCAAGTAAATGTAATTCATTACTTTCCACCTCTGTTATAATTATACTATAATATACATATAATGCATAGTATAATATACTGTGTGTATATATACTGTTAATTTGTTCAATTATTATAATTTCTAAAAAAAAAAGAAATCGGACATTACGATTGAAACTGTTACTCAGCACTTGAGTAGTCTTTTTACCGAATACTTTATTACTCTATTACTTTATTTTAAACTATAATATTTTGGATAACTACTTTTTACTTCTACTTGAATAATATTATTTTGAAGTACAGCTACTCTTACTTGAGTACATTTTTTGGCTACTCTACCCACCTCTGATCAAATGCCGTTTCAGCTTTGAGGTAAACTACCACCTTGGGGTAGGAACTGACTGTGCATAATAGGTTATATTTAAAGTGGACAAATATTAAAAACATCCGTCTCTCTTTAATAAACCCTGTTTATTCAGTAGATATTATTCTTGACAATATCCTTTTAGTTTGATGGCCCAGTACTTCATCCAGTATCTTTGCACCTACATTTTACTGTGGCAAAGGTCTATAGGAGCTACAGTATAAGCAGTATAATAGAGCCCTGGGTTAATGTAATAAATAAATAATAATAATAATAAATGATAATAATAATTTATAAAAACATATCAGTAGAATCCAATGCGAGTTAAATCTGCTGTTTTTTTTCCCCCTTTTCTGTAAAAATGAACCTATGCACTTTGGCAATACTGTTTCTTATTATGATCATGGCACTGAAGACTTTCTTAAGTAAAGTAAAGTTCTAAAGCCTGTGTGTTGCTTTGCTATAAAACACCTCCACCTCAAGGTGAAAATTTTCAATGCTAAACCCTGAATGATAGGACCTAACGCCACTGGTTAGAAAGAACACAAAAGGTTAGAATAACACATGCACCACTTGTTTACATGGCAAAAGTATTTACTTTACAGACAGTTGCACTAATAAACACTTTATTGCCTTCTATTAATTCTTTAATGTGTTTTGTCATTATTTGGGGTGAGGTGATTATTGATTAGGTGCAAGTGTTAAAATTATGGTTAAAAATAAGAGGGACAACCCATGTTAGATGTTTTCGAGATGAAGTCAGAGGAGCCAGGTGGTTTGGACGTGTTCAGAGGAGAGATTGTGAATATATTGGTAGAAGGATGCTGAGGTTAGAACAAGAGGTCTAGAGGAAGACCAAAGAAGAGATTTATGGATGTAGTGAAAGAGGACATAAAGTTAGGTGGTGTGAGAGAAGAGGATGCAGAGGATAGGGTTAGATGGAGGCAGATGATTTGCTAGGGCAACGCCTGAATTTGTAGTGGCAATTTGTAGTGGCAACTACCACCTCTGGCAGTCTCATACATGCCAACTGTGTTTGTCTTCTTCACAACAAGGACATTCAGGAACTCCAATCAGTCATTCTCTCCAACTTCACTGAAGATGACCCTTGTCAGTTTGCCTGCTTAATGATTGCCCTTAGAACATCGTGCCTGAGGATGCCATGGAGCGCTTTAAGTTCTAGATTCTTTATAACCACCTTAACACGAAAGATGTCCTTTTGATTACGGAACAGTAGGTTCCCTTATAGTCAGACTATGGCTTCCCTGGCTGAGCTGTATGACCGGCCTTATAAAATGCAAAACACATGACTGAAATCCTGGCAGAGTTCATGCCTAAGGTGAGGGTCCTGTCAGAATGTTAGACCAGTTAGGGAGCGAAGAGAGAAGTGAACTGGAATGTGGTTGATGTGTCATATCTCTCATGTATTCCAATCTCTGCATGAATCAAGTCTTATTTGTGGTCCATGACTACTTATCTAACATAAATCTGATCTAGAACCACACAGAAAATTTGCTCAGATCTGAAAAGCATCAGATTTGTGCGTTCAGACAACCATGAGAAAAATCAGGTCTGTGTCAAAGTAGGGTACAGAATTAGAATTGAGTCACTTCAAGCTAGTAATATGAACATAGTAAGAGAAAAATGACAATCTGACCACTGGCACAAATGTTATGATGTTGATCATGATGATGGCAGAATCCAAACCGTACAGCTCCAAGTCATATTAGTCAGGACATATACCCACCCGCCCAGTCGCTGAGCTTATCAGACCCCCAGCACTACCACATGATGCTTCTAGTTGTCCGTCAATGGATACAACTTTATAGATGATATCAGGGTACACAGGTACATGCATACAATTAAATATTTATCAACGGTCACTGCAACAAAGCAGTGACAAATAAAAGACAAACAAACAAAAAAATATGGAATCGAGTTCGAAAAATTTAAGAAAATATGTATAAGTTTGAGCAAGATGAGGGCAACTGTGGCAAGGAAAAACTCCCTGAGATGACAATAGGAAGAAATCTTGAGAGGAACCTGCTTCAACAGGGAACCCATCCACATTTGGGTGATTTCAGATAGATAGCAGGGACTGGTTTTGGGTCACTATGTGTACTATGAGGCTGAAGGTTCAGTTTAATGGGAAAGGTAATAAAATTAATATGGAGTCCACTTTAGTTGTGAGAGACTCGGGTACAAAAAATATGAACCAATCAGAGCGCCGAGCAATCTGCAAGCTGCGCGTGGGGTTCATGTTCAACTGACAGTTTCTAGGTGACCCCAGGGCTGTTTCGCTACCCCCAACTTTTACAACCAATCAGAACCCTTCATTCACTTGTCAATCACCGGGTCTGTTGCTAAGGCGGGTCAGGAGGAGATGGAGTTAAAGTAACAACTGCGTGTAACAACCTGACTGCTGCAGTTTGATGGACTCTTAATTGTAGGCTTGTTTATACTCTTCAACGTCCATGTTGAACGTCATATTGTGAGTGTTGGATAATAATTTGGCATTGTTTAGATAATGATGCGATATCTTTCATGGTTGTTGAGTATAGTTGTTTAATTGCTGCTTAAACACCTTAATTTGACCTTTCTTAAAGAAACAGTACCACATTTAAGGATAAAGTTGATTCCTAATCTCTTTTCTCAAATTACTCACGACTATTCTTTCGGCCTTACCAATATTTGTATTGGATTAATATAGTATTGTTTCATGTTTATGGCTAATGGTTATTAATGTCTGTATATTTATGTGTTTTAGTTATCATTACAATAACCACAACTATATAGGCAACATCATAAAATCCTATTAGAGTAGAGTGTTTCATGAGTATGTGTGAATAATTATTAGGGAATTCGTAGAAATTTACATCATCTTGTTGTGACAACCTCTTGTGATTTTTACCCCAATTCTCAAACTGCACTTTAATCCATCCAGTGAGTTCACATGTTTTAGATTTAGTTTAACTTCCTCTCAAGTGTTGATATATCTAGTATATGGTATGACGATATAATTGTAAATATTGATATAACAACATTTGCTTTTTTACTTCAGAACAGTATTTTAGAAATTATGGTGTAAGGTAGATTGAACTTGCCCCCTTGTGGATTGTTGAGGTACTGTCGTGGAGAAAACAAAACAAGAAAGTATTTTATTTGAGTGTGAGGTATGTGGGTCACTTAACCTACTTTTGTAGGTTTTTAGTAAAAGTATTGCAGATGGACTTTATGTATGCCGTACAGTAATTCAGTTTTATTAGCAGGCTAAAGTTGTCCACAAGATGGCGCTATTAACAATGAAAAATATTACTAGTGCAACAGATTATTTTTATTTTCTCATCATAGATCACTTTGAAACGTTTGTGAGTTACCTGTGCGTGTAGAAATCTTAATGTTATAGTACTGTTATACAGGCCCAAATACCTGTAGCCACCTTAGCTTTAAAAGGACCGTTGCTTAGAAGGTCTGTCACGTGAGTCTCTGTGGCGCAATCGGTTAGCGCGTTCGGCTGTTAACCGAAAGGTTGGTGGTTCGAGCCCACCCAGGGACGGCACAAATTTTCACTTTTTCGTTTTTCATCATTTTTATGTTCCTGGATTAAAAAAAAATATAATAATAAAAAAACCCGCAACATTGATTCACAGGAAACCTTGCATTTAAAAATATACCACATAGTCAAATGTATTAGAACCACTTACTTGCAATTACATTATTCGATCAGTAGATGGAGCTGTGAGGCACAAAATGCTGCATATTATAGACAATGCAAATTGATTGCATTGCAAAATATGGATTGTACTGACGTGGTTGCTTAAAGATTAGTCATATTCCACGTATTTACAGTATAGTCTGTATTATATGATATATAGTAGTAAGGTTATCTCTAGTTTTGCAAATAAATGGAGAGCACATACAGGGCCTAAAACCTATCCCAGAAAACTTCAGGCACAAGGTGGGGGGTACACCCTGGATGGGGTGCTGATTTATATATACGCATATATAACTCCCATGCTCATTCACACACTACGGGCAATTTGGGAGCACCAGTTAGCCTAATCTGCATGTCTATGGACTGTGGGAGGAAACTGGAGGAAACCCACCCAGCACAGGGAGAACATACTGGCCACAAGCTACCGTTCTGCCGGAGAGGAAATATAAACTTTTTTCACCTATGCTTTAAAAAATCTTTTCCTGTCACTGTAAAATTTGGGCTTTTTGTTTGTATCCATGATTAAATATTATTCTGTAAATAAATTTACAGGCGTAGTCAGGAAGATGCATTGCAATTTCGCTAGCTGTTTTAACAGAGTCTGCTGATGATGTCAGGTAAAAGGAAAGGAATGAGAGAAGCCATGAGTAAGAGAGAAGCCACGAGTAAGGTAATATCTGTCTGCAGGCAATGTTTGGCCCTGAGTTTGGATTTTGGATACCCCTGACCTATGGCCAACTTTGTCCACAAGGAAAATATTGCCTTTGTTGTTATGAATGTATACAAATAATGTTAACAAGTAGCATAGTTCTGTAATATATATTTAAAAAGTTACATTCAATGATGAAACTTTTGGCTTATATTCCGAATTAAATAAAATGTGTAGTAAGTATAATAAAAAAAAATAATGGAACTGCACCATGGACAGGGTGCCAGTCCATCTCAGGGCAAAAGCATATACACACAATTTCCAGGCAATTTACAAACACAATCTAGCCTTTGTATGTCTTTGGAGTGTGGGAGGAAACCCACCAAGCACGAGGACAACGTGTGAACTCCACGCACACAGACCCAAAGGCAAGACTCAAGCCTGGCCACGCGAGACCACAGTGCTAAACACTACGCCGAAACACTACGCCGACCTGTTCTGCTCGTGACTGGACATTGCTCATTTTTCACACAAATGAGGACTAACTGCACTCAGTTGTAACTTATCCTGCATAATCTGTACACTTAACATCCGGTGCACTTCAATTCTATTTTAATCATTAATTGTACATATTGTAAATTTTACAGCTACACGTTTTCTATATTTGTGTAATTTTCTCTTATTCCACATTTTGCTTATTTATTTATAAACAAACTTGTTTAATGAATAAACAAACTTGTTTATTCAAGTTTTCTTTTTTAAATCCTAGGTCACGGGTGGTCGAATATGCATTTCGCTCCATGTACTGTGTATGGTTGGGTATGTGACAAATAAAATCTGAATTTTATTTCTGTTTATTTAGCAGAACATGAGCAGTATGATGGCACCATGCTTTAACACAAAGGGGAAAAAATGACTACAGCAGCAAAGATAAACTGCTTTTCATTCAACTTGAAGTTTAATCTCTTCACAGGTATTTAGGGTTTGCGATGAGTGAAAGGTATTGGCTTAGTTTTGGGATTTAAAATTTTAATTTAGCTGCTTTATTTATTTATTTATTTTGGTATTTAGAATGGTAAGATTTACACAAGGGTTAAAGAAAAGCTATGCCCTTTGTCTTTATGGCATTAAAAATAAGTGGATCATAAAAAGCTAATGTGAACAGCCAGATTGCTGAAGATCCCTAATAATGAGCCATTAATATAGCCATTAATCACTGTCAGACTTTGACACACATCAGCGTTTAAAGTGGCTCACCTGGTTAAATAAGTTACTAAATAAAACACTAATTTGTTCTAGTTTAAGGGCCCGTTGCTAAAAAGGTAATGGGGTGATTTTTTTTCTTTCTTGTCACTCAGAGTCCATCCTGCACTTGGTGCTGCGCCTGAGAGGACGGATCATCAAGCCCTCCCTCAGGCAGCTGGCACAGAAATCCGACTGAGAGATGATGATCTTATTTGTGCATTATTGATGTGTTGTTAGTGCTCCAAAAATATTCAATAAACATCTATGTGATATAAGTATTAATAGGATTTTGCTCTGTGGGATTTAGACTATGTTTAGATGTCTGTACGCATTAATATCTATTCCATGATTTTCTTTTTTCAAGCTTTTGCTTATGTAACGCTAGCAAATTGATGGCTGCCCCCCCCCCCCATGTTATGTAGACGATCTACGAAGGTTTACATAACAGTTAACAGTTCCAAGGAGAAGTGTAGACGAATTAACAACCTGCACCCCAAGAAGATGTCCTGCTAGTGTATTATATACACTGCCGGCCCACCTAAAAAAGTCACACACACACAAATACTTCATTGGACCTCCTTTAGCTTTGATTAAGGCCGTGGCATCGTATTGACAATTTCTCTCCAAGATCATGTATTAATAATTGGCCTTCTCCAATTTAGCGTTTAGTGATCATCACGCTCATTCAGGATATACACTATATTGCCAAAAGTATTCGCTCACCTGCTTTCACATGCATATGAACTTGAGTAACAACCAATTCTTAATCCATAAGGTTAAATATGATGTAGGCCCACCCTTTGCAGATTTAATGGTTTCAACTCTCCTGGGAAGGTTTATGGGAATTTTTGACCATTCTTCAAGAAGTACATTTGTGAAGTCAGATGCAGGTTTTGGATGAGAAGGTCTGGCTTGCAGACTCCGCTCTAATTTATCCCAAAGGTGTTCTATCGGGTTGAGGTCAGGACAATCAAGTTCTTCCACACCAAACTCACTCATCGCTGGTGCGCAGTCATTTTGGAACAAAAAGGGGGAGTTCCCAAACCGTTCCCACAAAGTTGGACCATGAAATGTCTTGGTATGCTGAAGCATTAAGTGTTCCTTTCACTGGAACTAAGGGGTCGAGCCCAACTCCTCAACATCATTCCCAACCAAACATTATACTTGGCACAATGCAGTCAGAGAAGTTCTCCGTACTACCATTTAAACCCAGAGTCATCCATCGGATTGGCAGACAGAGAAGCGTGATTCGTCACTCCAGAAAAAAAAAAAAAAACATCTCCACTGCTCGATTCTTTGCATTGCACTTGGTGATGTAAGGCTAGAGTGCAGCTGCTCATTTCATGAACCTCTCAGGTTTTATACACCTGTAACTACGGAAGTGATTGGAACACCTGAATTTAATGATTTGGATAGGTGAGTGAATACTTTTGGCAATACAGTGTATTTCTGACCATATTTCTTTTTCAAATATGATGCTTCACCACTACCCTTCTAGGCTTTAATGCATTTTTCAGTCCTTAGCCCAATTTTAGCAGTCTCATTAGTTTTCGATGCAGGGCAATTATTTGACAAGAACATCTTTGACATGACACAGGATATGGTTTTGGACGTTTATTATTATTATTTAAAGAAATGAGAATCGCATCAGGACTAAATAGCTTGTTTTCAGCTGAACAATATAACAGTCACTGCAGTAATTATCCAAAGGGAGGATCTTACCCATTTGCTTAGTTACATCCAGGTGGTGGCTTTTTGGACATGCAGTGTACTGTATATGGTGCATGTTTAACAATAAAATATAATAGATAAATGTGTTTTATTGTTGGCAGTTAAACTTGTACAACCTAACGTCAATTAGGTGAGAAACTCACACAAGAGACAGGCACTGCATTACGGTTTCTTTTTATTGGGGACTGTGCACAATGTCAGCACAGAAACAGAGTTCATAATGAATAATATTCAAGGCCTGGCAGCCTACGTTTTATCCAGTCTCTAGCTCAGTATTGTGTATTTCCGTGCACACTTTAAGGTAGTGATTACAACAAAGAAAATCTCACTTGCTCTATCAATGCAATGCATGAAACCCGATCACGATACTGGAAATGTGCATTCGCTCTGTTCACTCCTCCACAAGGCTGTTCATGTACAAGGACATCAGTCAGCATTTTGATCTACAGCGAAGGAGGTGGTCTGTAGCTAGAAAAAGTATCCCTTAAGAGGAAAACACTAGAGTATGTGCTCTTAAAATGCTCTAAAATCACATCATGCTCCCATTAGTAAAAGAAAAGAAAAAAAAAAAAAAAACTTCACATATTCTACAGTGAATTGTTAATTGCAGGGCAGCTTAATTTATGATCGCTTAAAACCTGCATTTGAACTTAGTTTTCCCTCTGATCTTGTATGTGAAGCCTGCACGGGGCAAAATGTCTCATCACATTCAATAGTCATTTCCTCATCATACACGGAACACGATTTACAAATGCTCAATGCAGTAATACGCAACCATGCAGCCTTGGACAAGGCCTGTGACATCAAAGTTGAACGATGATCAGAAGCCCTACAGTATATCTAACTAGAAAAGTACAGTGCAAGTTCCACCCAAGCCACAAGCTGGCATTCCTAAACGCAGGAAGAAAATAGCCTTAACTTGTACTTAATGAATACTTACCGAGAAATATCCTACTGTATATACCTATATGAATCTATTAGAAGTAGTTGTGCATTGCCTAAAGTACATCCTGACTCTTTCTTTCTTTTGCATCCCAGTTTACTTGGGAAGATTACCGTGAGATTAAATACAGACCAGAAGTTTCTACCTCGTAATCAAACTGAGATCAGAGAACGGTAATGTTTCTGCTGGTCTTCGGTATACACAGGTCTCCGACTCTGACGCAACAAAGAAACTGCATACACGGATTACACCGACTTATTTCTTAACTTTCAAATTTTGCGTTCATATGAAGTGTCACAATTTCAATATTACAAATGTTTCATGCTTGCTGTAAGATCCAATTGTTTCCCATTATTCAACAGTAGCAAAGTACCATTATAGTAGGTTTACATCTAGAATAGAATAATAATGCAACATAATATATTATTTGTAGTCTGAGTCATTATTTTTCCACTACTGAAAGGAAATGTTCTGCCGTGCTTTACCTGATGTATCAAAAATATACTTTACCCCAACCGTTATCAACTGAATACTGACTTAACTGATAGTTATTGCTAAATTGTTAACTGAAAAAAAAAAAGAAAAAAAAAAAAGAGAGAGAAAACAAAACTACTAAACAAAACGTGTATGTGTATTCACTAGCCTCTGATATTCTCTATTTATAAAGCATAGCTACACTATGTGCTGACATGTGGCGCCTCTCAAACGGCAGCCGTTCTGGTTCTTAGAGCCGGGCTGCTGAGCTTTAGCCGAGCACAGGATCCTCCCTTCTCTCTCTTTCACCTCAGCTTCAGCTCTTTCAGTCAGAAGACCACTCGTGCTCTATTGCTCTACTTATCGAGCAGTTTGACGAGGCTCTGTCGCAGGTCATTGAGGTCAAAGAGCTTCACGTCGAGGATCTGGATGACCCTCTGGACCTCGTTGTCTGTGCGTTCTCGATCCTCCAGCGTAGAGGCCAGGCTCTGCTCGGCGCTCTGCACCCGCCGCTCCAGATCCAAGTTGCGCATCTCCAGCTCCTGAATTCGATCACATGCAATTTTACATTGGTTTCTACTAAGTAAAAGCTCTAGCATTTTAAGGGTGTTTGATGTAAACTGCACTGAAGAACATCAGAAAAATATATACTTGTATTGATTTAACATGTTAAATGTAATAGATTTTTTTTTAAGAGTCTTAAGACTTTTTCTCCCGATACACTGCTTACTTTTACAGAAAATCTAGGCAAGTGTAGAAATTGGTTGTACACCATAACCGAATTTTTTAATTCGGTAAAAAAAAAAAAAAAAAAAAATTTTATATATATAAAAAGTAAATAATAAACAAATAAAATGTATGGATGTCTCAAGTGACGACTATGTATGTGTGCTTAAAGAAAAAAAATCTAATTGGAAATTAATGATTTTTTTAAAAGATTTATAACCATCTGGAAAATTGCTTAAATTGATCAAATTCCCCTTATTTTAAAATAAAAAAAATAATGCAGATATAAACTAATTAACCTAAAACAACTGCATGTTACTGAGGAAATTATAAGCTTATGACACAAACCAACACCTTCAGTGAGCTATTTATTCATTTATCACACTAGTGTTTGGGTTCTTGAAAAGCCCTGGTCATGAGCAGACAGACGACTGAGTCGCAGCTCACACACGAGCTGTTGTGGCAGTAGAGGTGTTTCTCCTCAGGCTGTTTATTATCACCTGTAATCTGTGAATGGCTTCCTCTCTCTCCTGCTCCATCTCATGGAAATTAGACTTCTTTGCTTGAAGAATACGGATTTCCTGAAAAACACACAGAGCTCCAGAGTTATCCATCACCTCCCTCACCTTAAAGAATTTATCATCATCTACCAGTTGACTGAAACAAACTCTATGTGAACTGTGCAGTGTCTCCACAAAGCATCTGGCTCTTAACCTTTACCTCATCTTTTGCCTTGAGTAAAGCCTCGAGTTCCTCCAGCGACTGTGTAAGCTCATCCTTCAGTAGGTCACTGGGCCCATGACCTCCATGGGTCTCCAAATCTGCCACCTGCACATACACACACGCACAACAATAACTCACTCAGGGATAATAGTGTCTACTGACATTTTAAAATAAGAACCCCTCCATTATGCAGGTCATCATGCGATTGGGGCTGTAAGTAATGTCTGGGTTAAATAATTTAAATCTTCTTCCACTTTAACTCTTATAAAAAGTTAATCATGTGACACAGGATCAGAAATGGAGGTCAGTGTAAGGTCAGGAACTGCGTCTTGAATCTCCGTGACCTTCCCGTGAAGACGCTGACTCTCTTACACATCATGAGCTCGTAAAGTCTGTGTGAAACTGTGTTAGCCCCCTTGGGCAGAGCTCATGCTTATTGATACTATAGTTAGCTCAAGAGCGCTCTCCTCGTTCTCCAATTTCCTACCAAATCTATTAAGCAACACAAAGTATTCATGCCATATATTTCATGAAACAACCATATATGCATTTATGTATTTTTTTACTGAGCAATGTGGCAGAGCGTGGTACAATTACTAACACAAATTCACAACCGTTTCTAGTACATGTAAAAAGCATAACTGAAACACTGCTCAAATTTATCAAACAGATTTCCTCAAAGAGAGTTTCTTTGAAAGAGGTCTTAAAATACAGGAATTTATCACTCAGTCATCGTCTATAACGCTTTATCCTGTATACAGGGGGGACCCTATCCCAGGAGACTTAGTACACCAGGCGGGGTACACCCTGGACAGGGTGCCAATCCATCACAGGGTACACACACATTATGGGCAATTTGGGAGCCTAATCTGCAGGTCTTTGGACTGTGGGAGGAAACCGGTACACCTGAAGGAAAACCACCAAGGGTGGGGAGAACATGCAAACTCCATGAACACAGAGGCAGGAATCAAACCCTGACCCTGGAGGTGCAAGGCGACAGTGCTAACTACTAGGCCTTTGGCCCGCCTGGTAAATTTATCAATTACTGCAATTGTGGAAAGAGACCTAAAAAAAAAAATAATAAAAAAAAGGATATTGCATGCCAATATCTTTAATATCCCATTGGAAACAGAACTATGTTAAAACATTTTCTTTAGCCATATCTTAAATTCAGTGTGTTACTATTATGTAATGTAGTGCGCTACACTGTACATGATGTATAGCTCCACTGCAATATATCCAATAGAAGGAGCTCACATATATACAGTACAGGTGAATATCCAGTGAAATGTAAATGATGAAAAAATATCACATCACTGTGGGTTAATAATAATAATAAATAATAAATAAAGATGAATTTGCTAAGATAAATTAAAGCTCTGGTCTCTGTCTGGTATCTCCAGAAACTAGAGGCACATTAATTTCCATTAATTTCTTTCCAAGATCTTTTCACTGCGTAAAGTCTCCAGCAAATCCCAAAGATTCTCAAAGGGATTAGGGTCTGAAATGTGTGAAAATTGTGTCACATGGTCCCTTTCACAATTTGACCCGGAATATGCCTGTGCTATCAGAAAAAAACTAAATTAATTGATGGGGGGAAAAACCTGGTGATTCAGTACATTCAGGTCGTCAGCTGGCTTCTTTCTATTGCCACATAACGTTGCAGAGTCTAGACCTGACCAACTGAACGAAACCCACAACATAACACTGCCTCCAGAGACTTGTACAGTGGGCACTATGCATGATGGGTGCATCGCTTCATCCACCTCTACTGTATTCTTATCCTGAAGCGCCGATCACTCTGGAACTGGGTAAATCTGGACTCTCCAGACCACATGACCTTTTCCCAACGTTCCACAGTCCATTTTTTATGCTCTCTAGCAACCTGAAGCCTTTTTGTCTGATTAGCCTCATTGATAAGCTGATTTCGTAAGGCTACTGAACTATTCAGTCCTTTGAGTTCTTTTCGTATTGTGTGTGGAAATGCACTTACTCTCACTATTAAATGTAGCCATTTTTTTTTAATGATTTGATTTCACTAAGCGTTAAAGTGATCTCCCATCATGCTCATACAGGAGGATTTTCCGACCACATTTCTTCTTCGACGATGACGGGTCACCACTATCCTTCCAGGTTTTAATAATACGTTTTCAATTCATAATCCAGTTTTAGTCAGTTCAGAATCTTCTTAAATGTTTTCTTCTTTTGATGCAGGCCAATAATTTGACCCTCGTGAAACAGAGTAACATCTCTGCCAGGACCACAGGACATGTCTTCTGACATGGTAGTTTAAGAAATGAGAAGCTACTCTAATGCATCAGTTAGAGTTAAATAACTTGTTGCTAGCTGAACCATATTAATCACTGCAGTAATTATCCACTTGAAGCCTCTTAACTGTTTGCTTAGTTACAACCATGTGGTGACTTCTCTCTCTTTGTTTTTTGAGCATTAACATTAGTAACTATGTAATAATAACTATTTCTTTTATAGAAATGAAATCGCTTTCAGCTTCGTCAACATGCTCTAGGCATTGTATACCACTGCCATACCATCTCTTCTCTCTCTCTATCTCTCTCTCCACCATTCCGTGTCCTTGATAACTGTTACAGCCACCTCTTGGGAAATCAGCACCTTTCTGCATTATGTCAACAGAACCGCCACACACGTCGAGAATAAAGAAACAAATTAAAAAGGGGGGGTTGAAAGATCTTTACCATTTGGAGAGTCTTAAGAGTTAGCTAGCTTATTTTTATTTTTAACTATGTAATGTGCAAAGAAAAATCCCCCACACGAGGAGCTGACAGTTCCCCTTGGTGATTTTTCATTTCTTCTAACTAGGGCATTGAAAGTAGGATTTAGCTGTCCTACAAACCCTACTCACTCTGTGTCCCAGGAGACATGAACCATTTTCAACCACCTGGCCGCCTGATTCATACGAGATTGAGAGAGTGAGAGAGACAGAGATGCTCACACAACCAGACTCATCTTGCCCTTGTCCTTGTGCTTATCAAAAGATAACGAGAAAACAAAGTTAGGCCAGAAAGCCTAAGTGTGATAAGTGATCATTTTTACGATCGATCCACAGCAGCGATTATATGCCATTAAAGGGTTCATCCACATGCAGATGAAACATACTTTTACAATAAAGGCCAAATTCTAATGAAACAAGTCTGCTCTGATTGCTGGCGCCCCTTATAGAACATGTGCATTATGATTTCATTAGCATGTCGGTTTCCTCTGCTGACTCAGAGGCTGAGGTGGTAAGAACATTTGAGACCACCTCGACAAAGCCATTATAAAATTTATCACATTACAGGCAGGTTCAGCAGGCACTTGGACTGGCTTAAATTTCATAGAAACTCAATGAGACACCATTAGCCTCCTGCCAGGAAGCAGACTGTAGCTTAAACCTGACCGGATCAGGAATTAAGGAAATCTTACAAAGCAGGGCAGGAAATTCAACACGTAACACTGAAACAACTAAAACACACACACCAAAAAACAAAAAAAAAACAAGCGTGACAAATGCATGTTAAAACACTGTACGACAGGTACACACTGGTCGCACACTGTTTCAGCACAAATTCTTCTCCACTCTGTATTATAAATCTAAATCTCCCATATTAAAAGGAACATTAAGAGTGCACTGTAGAGTGCACTCACTCGCAATCTGATATCTTTCACATCTCGCACCTCTATAACGGATAATAATGCAACTGGGGATCTGATTGATGAGATGACTAATAAGCCAGAACACGGTGCTAATGTTGAGTGAAATATCACCTGCGTGGAATGAAGTCTTCATTATGTTAAGACAAACAAATTACAGATGACCTCAGCTTTAGCTAGTGATCTGAAATCACTTTCTCTGTATTGACGCATTGAGATGCGTCTCAAAGGAAAGATTTCCAGAAAGCAAATTCGAAACTTTCATAGTGTCAACAGGGTGGCTTAGTGGTTAGCACCGTCACCTCACGCTTTCAGGGTTGGGGGTTTAATTCTCACCTTCAGTCTGTGTGCGTGGAGTTTCTAGTCATGCTTGCTGGGTTTTCCACTTTGGTACGGCCCAAGGACATACAGCCAGGGCCAAAAGTTTTGAGAATGACACAGATGTTAATTTGCACAAAGTCTGCTGCTTTCAGTGTTTTGTCAGATGGTACTGATGTATAATTACATGTATTTCGTAAGTGTCAGAGCTTTTTATTGACAATTAACTTAATGCATGTATGTACTGTAATTACAATTACATACTGTACCTCTGCAATTCACCTTAACAGCCATGAATAAAAATTGTTCCAAAGACAACTTACAATACAAGCAACTTCTCCCAATCCAACAACAAGATGGAGCACCTTGCCATACGGCAGAAGTGATAACCAAGTGTCTCAGGATACAAAACATTGAAATTTTGGGTCCATGGCCAGGAAACTCCCCAGACCTTAATCCCATTGAGAACTTTTGGTCAATCCCCCAGAAGCGGGTGGACAAACAAAAACTCCACAAATCCGGACAAACTCCAAGCACTGATTACACAAGAATGGGCCGCCATCAGTCAGGATGTGACCCAGAAGTTGGTTGACAGCATGCCAGGGCCAAAAGAAGGGTGAACACTGCAAATGTTGACTCTTTGCATAAATTTTACGTAATTGTCAATAAACAGCAGGCTTTGTGAAAATTTATGTTTGTGTCATTCTTAAAACTTTCTGTACATTGTAGGCTGATTGCCATTTCCAAATTGCCCATAGTGTACCACAGTGTGTGCTTGTGGCCTGTGATGAGTTGGCACCACATGCAGTGGTAGCTCAGAGGGCTAAGGCACCGAGGTCGGCGGTTTGAGCCCCAGCTACACCAGGCTGTTGGGCCCTTGAGCCAGGCCCTTAACCCCATCTGCTCCAGGCTGACACTGTGCTTTGATCCCAGTAATGCAAAGATATGCGAAGAAAGAATTTCACTGGCAGTAATGTATATGTGACAAATAACTGCATAGTGTGTCTCTCATATTTTGCCTCGACTTCCCTTGGATATGCTCCAAGCCCCCTGCAACTCTACAAATTTCTTTATAAATAGTTTATACTAACCCTTCCCATTTACAAAAACAAATCTGACACCATTAAAAAAAAAAATCTATAATTATGACTTACCCCAAACACAGCTTCTCTTTTCCCAAACTGACGTGACTGAGAGAGAATGTTCAAGTAGTGCATTTGTTCCTTATTACTGGGGGTCTTACCTGTTCTCGGAGCCTCTCTGTCTCCTCTTGATAGGCTGCCAGCTGCTTTTTCCACTGCTCCACATTGGCATTAGCTTCATGCAGCGCCGCCACCAGTTTAGCGTTGCTGTCCTGTAGGGTGAAAAGCTCGGCCTCCAGGTTCATCTCACAGATAGAGCTGAGGCGAGTACGAGTGAAGCAGTGTCACGTTCAGAGATGGATCATGACCAGGTTTCATCAAGTTAATGTAATTTATTTAGCTAAATGTTACAGCGCAAATAATTGAGATGAGGTCTTGATTTCAGAGCCGTTTGTCAAGCTAATAATTAAATCCATAGACTATAAAAGTCAAATGTATTAATATTTCATTAAAATGTAGGGATAAATTGTCGTTTTCACTTTCAACAGATTAAAACTGTCATCTCCGAGTAAAAATCAACGCTTGCACAATTCCTGATTAAATTTGGATCAGTGGTTCTCAAAGTAGAGATCTGGCCCAGCAGTCCACAACACCCCATCGTAACTATAGTTACTACATTTATATCAATGAATAATATCAGCTTGTATGTAATGTGTTCAGGTGATGTAAAGTTCAAGAATAAAACATCTCTAATAATTTATTTAATAGTTTCCTGGCTTAAAAAAAAAAAGTTTAAAACATATGACTTATTTTTAGATGACAAAGTCTCACGAATGAAAGTTTCAAAATGCTTCATAAGATTCAAAGATTCAAAGAACTTTATTAATCCCAGAGGGAAAGAAGTCATATTCATCTATGACTGAATAAAACCAGCCTTTCTGAATAAGCAATCAGACATTGTTCCATGCAGCACAGGACTTCACAAATTGGCCTGTGATGTTCTACACATCTCCCAAACTGATGAATAGAAAAAAGGGGAGCCCCGGTGCAAGACTTCTTTTGTCAATATATTAACCGAGAAAGGGCAGGAGGCTGTTCGAAGACTCACCATAGCAACCCTTGTTAGAAAAGAGCACCATTGGCCAATAACGGGCAGACAAAAGGAAGGCAAGTGGAAAGGGGGTAGGGGGAGGGAAAAAAAAAAAAAAAAAAAAAAACTCGATGTGTAAGTGCATATGTGCAGTCACAGATGTACGGGATTCAGCACTTATGTATGACTCAACACTGTAATGGCTGTTCTTCCTTCCTCCCCAGGTTCACACTATGAATAGTTCTGAATGGTTAAGAGTAAGAGTTCGTTGGGGTGAAATAAAACGCACTTTACTTAGTGAATGTGGCCTATTCCAGCATTAGCACTCATGGTTGTGATTAATTAAATCAGCTGGTCATCTTGTGGAAGGTGCACTTTTTATATTTTATTCACGTAACAAATGCACTGTATCTCCAGAAAAAGCAAAGCAGGACGCCGTAGAAACTGAAACTCAAAATACAGTGTACACTGCAAATGATGTTATTTCGGGAACTAATATTACCGCTGCACTGGAGCACGAAAAAGCAAGTTTGCTCTAAACGGATTTTCGACATGCTTGATTGATATCCGCCGTTACAAACCTGTTACAAAATGGGCTTTGTCACGTATCACTGACGATAATGGTCTTACCCTTCAGAGAGCATCTTTTTAATGCGCTCTTTCTCTGATGAGAGTGTGATGTCTGCGCTCTGACTCCGGAAGAATTTATCCTCCGGACCGTTCACGCACATCACCGGTGGCGACTGCAATTCGTCTGAGAGATCCTGAAATGTATAAATCGGCATGCGGGTAGGTTAATGTTAACTAAATTTTTTTTTACACTTTATATTAAGATGACACACTTCAGATTGCATCACACAGCAACCCCATCATGATTTACAACCCAATAAAATTATCTTATTTTGTTATGATGGTAACCCCTTACACTCCAGGATCCAGTGACTGGTGCAGATTTACAGATCTCACTCTAAATAGCTTATTACACACTTTCTATTAGTTTAACTGCACTTACCGAGGAAGTCTTTAATATGCTCTAAGGTGTATAAATGAATTATAAGGTTAGTCTATGAGGAGTTAAACTTTTTCCAGCTAATTAATCCAACATCACAATACAGACAATTCGGTTATACAGGCTAGGCATTTCACAAAAGCTACTAGATTGAATAGGCTTATGCTGAAAAAGAGCAGATGAATGCAGTCTGGAGGGATACTGAACAATGCATCTACTCTTCAGGTGATATTTATTAAAATAAAATAGATGGGACAGATATTCTACAAAGGCTTAGATAATGTGTCTGGATACAACAAAAGGTAGAATATTATTGAGAACCCATTCAGTGACTGTGACTCCATTTTAATCCAGTATTCGTGCACAATGCTAAATTGAAAATTATGCTCGGTTCAAGCCTCAGCCCACAATACTGTATAGAAGATTTCTCCATGATCTCTAGTTTCCTACCACCTCCCGAAAACATGCCAGAAGGTGGACCGGCTATGTGAAACTGACCATAGGTGTGAATGAGATGCACTGCAAAGAACTGGGTGCCACAGCTTATGGTGGGTGCAAAGCAGGGACACAAGATCCAACGTCAGTCTAACCACTGAAGACTGGAAAAAGACAATGTCTTTTTAGCTGTCTAGTTTTGGTGCCAATTGTAGACCCTGAATTATGTGATGATCTGCTGGTGTTGCCCATCCACCTGAAGGTTAAACGTGTTCTGCTCGACATGTTTATAAAGAGGACTTATTTGACTTTCCTTCGATTTCTTCTGAAACCACGCACACAAGGATTTCATTCAATCACACAATGTATTTTACACCACACAATGTGGTGGCCAGGTCATGTACAGTGGACACGGTGTACGATGCCTGTATCGCTTCATGCACTTGCCTACTTACCATCAGTCCGGAATAGGGTCAATCTGAACTCAGACCTTTTTCCACTGCTCTTTAGCAGTGTGAAAAAAAGTCAAATCTTTATGGTTCCAATCAAATTCAGCCCCTTATTCCTTGATTAGTCTTTCTAACAAGTGGTTTTCTTATGGACACACAGGTAAATTAGTCCCAATCCTGAGATATCTCATCACATTGTGTGTGTGTGTGTATGGATATGCGCTTACGTTCACTATTAAAACATAGCAATGGAGGTTACCATGCAACTTCACCAGGCGTTTAAGTGATCGCCGCCCCAAGAACATTTCTTTCACAAATGTTGAAAGTTCAGCACCATCCTCCCCAATTCTAATAATGTGTTAAAGGTTTCTTAACCCAGGTCCAGTAATTTCAAATCTCCTTTGTTGTTTTCTTAGCTTGGCGCAGCCCAATAATTTAATAAAAGGCAGTGTAAAAGGCCCATCCTGTGTATACTCTAGACACTATGGTGCATAAAAATCTCAGCAATCAGCATTACTTAATCTAAACTGTCTGGAAACAAAAAAATAAATAAACATGCCACAGTGAAGGTCACATTTTCCCCATCATGAAATTTAATGTGATGATATCTGAAGCTCCTCACTAGTTTCTTCCTGACTTGTATCAATATAACTGCATGAATCTGCTGGTGTACATCATTCCCTATTAAAGGTTGATCATGATAATAAATTATCATTACAATAAAAAATAGCCTAAATTTCAACTAACAATAATGCATGGCTAGATCGGTTTTACATTGTGATACTATTCATGGTTCAAAGACATGTAGTATCTAATCAAAAACTAAGTAAGGAAAGAAAATACACATTTCTTAGGCTTGCCTTTTTTTTTCATTTTATTGAGCAGCAAAGGTGTTTGAAATGGACTTGGAAAAGGAGGTCATGAGAATAATTATGGAGATCATTATCATGCCAGTCAGGGACAGTTAACTAGTTAAAAACCTGTAGAAGTCTTCCTCCAAGACAATAAAGGACACCGTAAAGGACAAAACAACATTTTTCTTCCCTTATTACGAAGAGCTCCTCATCGCTGCAGTAGTATGGAAGGATGCAACAGGCTTAAGTAAGAGAAGTGAGTGTTAGGAGTGTGAGTGTAGCCTCAGAACACAGCGTAGTGTGATAAAGCAACACTTATTTTTGCTGCCGATTCGGCTCTAAGTAACAGACCACTGCATCAGAAGAGCAGAGCTTAAAGGAAGCCAGAACAGAGGACAGACAGAAGATCTTGACCCAAGTCACTGTGCTGCTCCTGCAATGCTGCTGTTACTCGACAGCTTACAAAAGTACAAAATAGTTTACTATGATGGGGCACATTAAAAAAATATATATGTTGCGATCACAGATTTTTATTAATTTACTCCTTCGAAGACATCATTCTATATATAGTAACATTTTACATATATTTTTTAATCTATTTATGTTGAACATTCTTAAAAGAACTCTCCAGCGTCAGTGCTTTTTAACAGTATTGGTGAGAGCTTTAATTTTACCCCACAGCACAATTCAGTGCTCAGATCAGATTTGTAAGTATGTGAGCATTTCTTTCGAATAACAGCGCAGCTGCTATAGGTACAGTATGGGTAGTTACATGTGCAACATGAACAGTAGATAAAAATTAATGCACTCATTCAAATACATTATTGTTTCTATAGCAACAGCTCATACGGAGGGACTTGGTGGACACTGCACAAAACTGTCTCCTTTGTAAGTGCTTTGTACAAGTGAAAATTTCGCAATTCAGGAAAGTCTTTATACCAGATTATGTTCCCATTTTCTGCTTCTCAGTAAAATGACTGGCCGTGTTTTTTAAGAGAAAAACAGAGACAGATAGGAAACAAGAAGTGGCAAATTGCTGTGGTATAAGTGGAATAACATGCTCCAGATTGTGCCATGGTACAATAGTACTGCGTTGCCGCTGCGCATCCTGTCACATCAGACCACCAGCATGCCTTATTTTTGCAGCAGAGCATTCTGTCATGTGTTACTTCTTACATAATCAACTCCAGATTGTGTACTTCCACTTTGCGTCAGGCAATTGGACCACCACATTGTTGATTATAATCGTCTAGGAGCTTTTTATTTCTTTACATACTATAAATTTGTGACGGAGGGGGCACAAATGGAAAGAGTCGTCTGCAGATGGAAAGAGGCAGCTGAAGCCAACAGGTATCTCATAATACTTTCCACCTGTGGCATGTTAGAGGTTTTATTTATTTGTGTCTTTCTTTGTCTTGGCAAAAAAAACTGTGCATGTGAGAGTGTGTTTGGCTGAAAAGCCATAACAAAAATAAGTGTCACTTCGGAGACTCACAGCCTACTTCTCATCCTTAAGTCTCTGAACTTGCCACACTGGTGCCAAAACACAGGATCTGAAAGAGATATGTCGCCATGGAGTCCTTGGCCCCTTGCAAACATCATTCAATCCCTCGGCGCCATCCACCAAGCC
>JAQMYI010000018.1:17362471-17388408 GCA_030014275.1 Clariallabes melas
CCGATACCCTGAGCCCAAGTATCGGAATCGGTATCGGGAGGGGAAAAATGGTATCGGAACATCTCTAGTTAAAAGCACTACACATATAAAATTGAATTGAATACTTATATGCATTAGGACAGATTACTCTGGATTATTTTTGGAACCAAAAAAGTAAGAACACAAAGTGTAGAATAAAAATGAAGCTGGGAATGTGTTTTTTACTGTACAAGTGCCTTTGGAGAGGAACCTAAAAGTAAAAAGTAAAAAATAAATAAATAAATAAAAAAGATTTTTTTTTTTAAAAGGACCGAAAATAGAACTGTAGGTTTAGTGGATCGTTTATAAACGAAAAGGTTACAGCATGAGAAGTCAGAGGATTATATTCACACAATATATATAATAATAATAAAACTGTAAAGTTGGTGTGTCTGTACATTGAAGATCTTTGTGAAAAGATTATTTGGGGAGACGCAAGATGAGTAATAAAACACATCAAGATGGTTTTTGGAATATTGGTATATTTGTGCATTCATCACGTAAAAACTACTCCATGAACTGTAATGTGTTTTTTCACAGGTGTATTCGCTGTATGCTAATCAGAACTTTAAATGGAAAACGCCCTTATATCATAAAAAAAAAAAACATTACATTGTTAATACATGCTTACGAGTGTGCAGTTGAAATTGACTTAATAAATACGATCTCTCAACTTCATTCTGCGGACTTCACGGTAACGTAAACATTTTAGTCAATTCCAAAATTCAACAGATGGCGCTGTACATTTTTAAAAAACATGCTTGCGTGTGCGCATTTAATTTGTAAACAAAGTCACGGGTACATCTAGTACATTATATAACTTCGAAATCACAAACACAGCTGCCTGTTTGAAGGCTCGAGTGTACAGTATGTGTGTGTAACAGTTTGCCCTACATAATGCTAATTATACAATTAACATACAGCAGGGATACAACACAATGCTGAACTTCATGGTGAAATATATTAGATTTTATCCCTCAAATCTAACATTCCAGTCATCCACCCACTCACCTACCTCCCTATCAGACCAACCGAACCACCTACCTACCTACCTACCTTACACTCTACTACTGCGAGTGCTTTTCCTACATCTCCATGCCTCCAAAAAGAAAAATAAATGCTGTCATTTTCCTTTTAGTCATTTATAGACCCCTTTTACAGAAACGATTCCTCCCTGCTGTCCGATTCACTACACTGACAGGTAGACAGATGGTCTCACTCCTTCAAAAAGACTGGTTTGTTTTCGAAAATTATGCTTTTTCGTCATTCGTTTCAACAGAATTGGAATGACTTACAAATATCTGCTACATTACAGATTTCGATCAGCCCTAGTTCAGTTGACATTTCAGACACTTTCTCTCTGAAACTTGTGCATGAAACACATCAATCTACTTGCAGGATGTAGCCTGCTGTGTTTATTTGTGTACGCGTCTACTCGGCGGCAGCGCAGCATCGCAAATGCGAAATCTGGTCTCGCTTTCAAAGCACAAACCCGAGGTCTGGACCCAAATAACGGCTTTGAACCATCAGGGTTATGAGTGTGCATTCAATTCTGTAATCATCCTCTCTCTTTGATATCAACAGGATCACATTGATGTGTAATTAAGCACCGTCTTCACATGTCTGGCTGGCATGTGGACATCAGGCCAGATAAAGACAAGCCGTCTACGGAGTTTTCTTTAAACAAAGCATGCATTAGAGCGAGTGTATTAAGTTCTCTTCTCTCTCTCTCTCTCTCTCTCTCTGGCTAAAGGTCTTGTGACTAGATTACCAGGTTGGGAGGATAAAAAAGGGAAATGAACTCGTGGTGGAATAAAATGAAGAAATGTAGGTCACTTTGGGAGTGTACTTAGTGCACAGCTGTAACACACTTCAGTAAGCCTTCATATGACCAGTTAAAGCTTTGTAGGGGTGGGGTTGAGGGGGGAAAAAAAAACACACAGTATCCAGTCATAGATTACTAATTCCTGAAAACTTACAAGAAAACAAGGCAAATATAAATGTGTACGGTTTACTAAATAGCAGGGCTAAGTCACCCGCTTTCATCTAGTGTATTTATTATACATTTTACACAAGTTGTTGTGTAATAGTATCCTTATTATGACATCAATGTTGTACTTATATTAGAGGATATTGTAGTATCTTCTATATTCTGCATCTTCATATCACCATATCTCCACTTTATCTATTTCATGAATGACCCATTTCCGACCATGAAGCAGGGCTTAACTGGATATTTTTATCTCAGTGAATGCACTCAGGGCATCCTGGTGGCACACTGCTGCCTCACTGTTCAATCCTGTCCTCAGGCTACTGTCTGTGTGGAGTTTCACGTTTCCCCTGCGTCTGTGGAAGTTTCGTCCAGGCTCTCAGAGCTCCTTTTAAGGGGGCGAACTAGGTATGATAAAATGCTCCTGAGCGTGTTAATGATGGGTGTCTTGTGCAGGGTATATTCCCAGCTTCTGCTTCTGGAGATTCCAGGATATATCCTCCAAATCAACCAGTACCCTGACCAAGATAACACATTCTATCTAAAAACAACGCACTACCTGATAATCCTAACAGCAAACCCAACAGTACACTTAAAAGTTTATGTCCCTGTCCTATAGAACAAATATGACAAAGGTTGCTTATAAACAAAAAATTATTGCCTTATTACCGGACCTCTCATTCTCCACTGCAAAAAAAATAATGTGTGACTAGAAACTTGAAAGATCCACATTGCACAAAAGGCACGATCTGCATTCTATAGGTGATCTGTGCCTTTCCTCATTGATCAACACTTCCATCGCTCAGGATCCTCCTCCCTGGAACGCTGCTCTTCTAGCCATAGAAGCCTGGAGATTCGTTCCATCAACAGACATTGATTATAAACGCTCGGCCAAATGGGCAGCGAAATCCCTCAGCACCTCCACTTTTTCTTCTCTTTTATTGAAGGTGAAATCTGATACTGTGCTTTTGATAGAAAAGCTTCTATGCCTCGGACCAAATGCACACCAAGATTCTTTAATTCATGATTTCGTCCAATTGAAATGCAGTAAAAAAAATAAAAAAATAAAAAAATAAAAAACACTACAGAAACAAAAGATTCAGCAGTGCGCACATGTCGAGTTAATATCCTGGACCAGAGTTACACTGAGGCTCCATCATCTTGGGTAACTGTGAATTTATATTGATTCTATTTGAAAATCATCACCTCGCTATTCAAAGGCGATGTAGTAAAAACACATTTCGAAATGTCTGGCTGAGAAGCAGGTCCCACATTAATAAAAAAAAAAAAAAGGGACGGTTGGCTCACCTTGGTGCCTCCCACACTGATGATGCGGTAGGCATGCCGATTGGCATCGTAAAAGAAAGAGACAGTGACTGCATGCTTGCTGGCTGGGATCCAGTTGCGCTTAGTAGCTGGATCGATCTGGAACACGTGCGCTCGGGTACTGAAGATGGGCTGCTCCCTAGAAAATGAGAGAAAGAGATTTAAAGGAGTGAATAATAAATATGCACATTCTCGCACACAAGGATAATGCTAAACACTTTAGCACAATAATTTATATGCATAATGAATCCCGCTTTCATGATGTTAAGTGATATTGTCATGCATATATGCATCACCCTTTTACTTCCATTTAGGAACTTAATGTATATTCGGTTTTCCATTAATATGAATAAAATGTATTTCAATCAATATGCCCACTGTGAACACTTCATTATGCTTAAAATGGGCTTTAATTTTGAGCCCAGTTTTTTGATTTTGGTTTCATTTATAGTTTTAAAAGTAAATGATTATGGTACTTACTCTGTACAAAAACGAATTTAAAGCATTAAAATAGGCTTTGTTTTTAAATATTAACTTTATGTACTTCATATATTGATGTATAAAAATAATAAAGCAATTTACCAGCACAACAGGCACGCTGAAACTCCAGCGTGTTCCCCAATCATAGGAAACTTAATGCTATCGCTAATACAGAGTGATCAAATAGTGCAAGTTCTAAGTGTATGAAGACAAAAGAAATCAAATAATGAGATGATTATTCTTTCTTGTTAAATAATTTCTAATGTAACACACCATATCTGCACGGTTTCGGTTATGAGCCATGACGTTATACCCTAGCATCATATCTTAAATCTATTCAAGCTTGTTTATTTTCCTTAGATATAGCTTACGGCACTATACAGTATCTTATATGATGGATTAATTTATTTGTGAAATTTTTACCAGTGTATTCCTGATTCAGTAAAGAGTGGCTAATTAATCTATTCAGATTTAATAATTAATTTAAGAATTAATCTATTCACAATTAGAGCTGTGCGATTTAATCAAATATGCAATTTAATATTTTTTTTCGGATCAGTTTTCATTTCAGTCAATTTACACTTTTAAAATTAATTAAGCAAACTAAAAAGAATGTAAAAAACAGCTTTTGCAGCAAACACTCGCATTTGTTAAGATTATTTGCAGAAATACTCAAATACAGTACTAGCATTTTTCGAGACTATTTGTTCTTCTTCTTTTGAATTTATTGGTGGCTGGCGCAATACTGCCAGCTACTGGACTGGAGTGTGGAGAAGAGGAAGGGAGAAAAATAAGAATATTGTTTAAATGTCATGTTCCATACAAAGCAGTCTACAACACAAATTATGCAGTGATGCAGTTTAGTTTTTAATACTTCAACACCTGCAAGAAATATAGCTTCCTGAGACAATCAAACAGTAAACTTTAATGCTATTCAATAAAAATAAAAAAAAATCAATCAAAATAGCTTTAACACAAGTTGGTGTACCGTCTCCTGATGGAGATGCAGCAGGTCACAAGATTTGGAAAGAATACCACACACTAATATTACATCAGCACAAAACATTGTACCACCATAAATTAAGATGTTATGACCAATTTTAATCCTAGCAAACGTGAAACCCTTACACAAAGTCAAGGTAAAGGCAAACATTCCCCAGTATAAAGTGCAGACCAGCGCCAAGATCTTGCCTAAATAACCAAAAACTGAAATCCTAAATATGGACAGCGTTTCCATCCAGCTGTGCCCTCAATGATGTAACCCTGTTGTAAGGTTAGTGGCTTGTGAAACATAAGGAAAGACCTACATTTACTAACTAATCTTCAACAAGGCGACAACATTAGAGATAAACTGTATGCAAATGTTAGCACCCCTGAGTAGTGACCTGGTTAAATCAGCTAATAGAGGAATGCGACATTACATTAAACAGCACTAAAACATGACCTTATTACATGAAATTACAAATAAGGTCATGTTTATTTAAAAAAAAAAAATTGCTGTATCACGATGAGAATCAAATTATGAATTTAACACGTAACATGCGCACATAAAGTATACACACACAGTCACACTAACAAATGCGACGCATGTAATGACTAATAGGCTCCTAATCCTGGTCCAGGTCATTTCTGCCCTTTCTGTCTCTGTCCATGTGACTGTGTGGTGCATGTCTCCTGGTTACAGTGTAAATATTTGAAGGTCTCAGAGCAGTACCCTTGCTTTGGCTAGCTCCTCTAGGAAAGATTGAAAGCTCATCAAAAGTCAGTGTCAACAGGGAGCCGGATTCAGCTCAGCCAGAATAAGAAATGGAAAGTCACTATAATCTGTACTTTAAAAAAAAAAAAAAAAAAAAAGAGGAACCCCACCGAGTCAGGGGGATGGAAGTGTTTCTTTCCTGATAGAATATCAAAGAAAGTAGATGAATCTGGGATTACTGGCACTTCACCCGGGACAGAGAAATCAATCCAAAGGAGAGAAAAGACTGCATATCTTAGAGCTCATGTTTACCGCTCACTGATGGAGTTAGCATGTCATTTAACGTAACTACTTTGGTTGACGAAAAGATGGAAAATGCTAAAACATGAATGACAATCAAATACTGTACCCATTTGCTAAAAATAAAACGAACAAACACCTGATTGCAATAAACAATTCATTTACTTACCACCATCCAAGACAAAGTGCTCATCAAATCGAGTTCAAACTTACTCAGACTTACTTAACAGAATGACCGGAGCATGAGTCATGAAGGTTTTTTGACACAGAGCAAGAAAAATGACATTATTTTTAAAACGCACTTTATCTGACATTACAACATGGCAGATAGCTGACATTATAAAAGGTCTACAGTAGTATTAAAACACATTGAGGTTAAGTGCCTGATGAGTCATCTTGCAAAAGTCACCAGCCAATACACGGGCATTTAAAGACATCATAAATGTTTTAATTGTGTATTACTTGAAGAGCTTAAAAAGAAATTTGCCATAAAAAAAATAAATAAATAAATAAAAAAACACAGAATAGTAAACAGAGCACTGAATCCGTCCAGCAGTCACCTACAAATCCTTGTTGGACATTCTGACTGAATTTACTCACTCGATATCAAGCAACACCTTGGTTAGATGAAGGCATGCCTTGGCTCACTGGCATTAATGAACAAGTAGGACACAATGCTTTTGGAAACAGAGTTCGAAAAATAAGCCATTACAACAAACTCCAACACTTAGTTATGGAACACACTCTATACTTAACAGCTTTGGATATAAAACAGACTAAAGGTTTTATAACCATAATGGATGACTGCTCGATATTATAAAGATGGCCACTTTTTTTTATTTATTTTTTATCGGTGTAATGACTAACTGCAGGCTTCTTTCACAAACTAGGATGCATTCTCCTCACATCCCAAGAAAAATAGTAAGGATTAGTAAAGTCCACCTGATACAATATCATACCGATTGTATTGTTTCATATACAGCAGGTGCTGATTTGATTTGTATTGCGATTCTGTAAGCATCACGATTTTATAAATATCCAGATTTGATATTAACTTTTTTTCAGTTTGTGTGTTACAATGCTAAACAAACTTAGCATATCATTTTCTTCTACCACACATAGTTTAAAGTGCACCACCTATAGGATTATAGAGGAACTGCAAAATGTTAGCAAATGCTAATCAAATGCAAATATTTAGGCATTAAAATTAGTTTAAAAAATTTTTTTTCTTGGAGCAGGCGGTGGGGTCGAGGGGTCCAATAGTTCCAGTTCATGAGCCAGTACCACAAAATAAATAAATAAATAAATAAATAAAAATCCAGTTTCCTGGTTCGAAAAGTTCTGACACTTTAGATACAAGGCGCAGCTCCACCTCGGATCCACCTCTATGTTCATGGAGTTTGCATATTCCCCCCGTGCTTGATAGGTTTCCTCTGGATTGAAAAACCGGTTTCCTCCCACAGTGCAAAGACATGCAGTTTAGACTAACTGCCGTTCCCAAGTACTGCCCCCATCCAACCCCCTCCCCCACCCAACCCCAAGGTCTCCTGAAATAGGCTTCACCCCCCCCACAAGCCTGTATAGGATGAGTAGTATAGAAATCTCTGTGGCAACACATGTATTTCAACACAATCGAGGAAATTCAATCCATCTCTAAAAAAATTACTATTTGAATTTGCCAAACGTCTCTATATTCTCTCCATGTGTTTAATGATGTGCTCACAAACTGTGAATATTGAGCTCTCAGGAGAGTCACATGTCCGCATCTCTATTAAAATCATTCTGCTCTCAAACAGATCACACCGCTCTAACAAATCATACATATGAAATGTTTTACAAAAGTCAGCATGAAGCAGGGAGTCTCCGATTTGTTCACCTCTGACCGACAAAGCCAGACTCATTTACTACAGTCCGCACTGTGCCTGATCAGCAGCAATCTAATTCTCTTTCTCATCTCAGTGTAATCCTTGCTGGTGTCTCGTATCACACAGTGCCCTCCAGCCCTGACATTGACACATGGGCAAGTACACACACAAATCGCTGAAATGATTACAGTGCCATTCTGATGAGATCGCCCTGGCCCTGGCCACGTCTCTGGGATGCCGCTCGACCCGGAGCTCACATTCACACCTTGCTTTGGGTTCTGCAGTGAGTCACACATCAGGTGTCTATCACATTATCAGACATCTATCAAACTTGTTTAAAAAAAAAAAAAAAAATACTGAATTACATTGTATAGAGAGAAAGTGCAGATCAAGTTTCATGGGTTTGTCTACGCACCCAAAAATAACTTTGCACTTTTTGAGCTTTATGCTATTTCCGTATTTATTTATATATTTATTTAAGAGAGATTATTGGAAAAGTCAGTGACTAAAGTAAAAGTGACTACAGCATGGAGATAAAAAATGGAAAGAAATTACTAATAAGAGTTAATAGACATCATATTCTCTGCAATAAAAAAAAAGCATTCTCACTTAAACATGCTTTTCATTTTAATAGACCAATGACAAAAACTAGACAGGGATCATGATCCTGGGGCATTTCTACAGGATAAAAAATGCTCATCTTTGCTTCACAATCAGCTTGAACTAACCAAATTATTCCATTCATGTATTCGATTTGATTGATTCATTACCAACCAGCTAAAACTGTGCTCTGGGCCTGTCTAATAGCTCCAGTTTATGGGCCAATACCACAACAACAAAAAATCCAGTGTCCTGGTTCGAAGTGTTCTGCCACTTTAGATACAAGGCATAAGTCAAAGTTCAGACTTTTTACTAGTTTGCAGTGTTTATATACTGTACAATAAAATTATTATATAAGTATATATAAAACACAAAGCTGCCACACACAAACATCAATATAAAAACACCAATATGAACTTGTACATATAGGCAAACTGAATGAAATCTGATTACTTTGCACCGGTGTCTATTGTGTTCGCACTTAGATCATGCACACAGTTTATAGTTAGTGTTCCTACCCCAAGCTTTGTTATTGTTTGTGTACAACTTTACAATTGTGATAAAAGGAGATCTGCACTTGCATCCACCTGTATTATTTATTCCTGACAGAAGACAAGAACATCTCCTGCTGAAGCAGGTCTTGGAACAGTGGAGTGGAGGTTGGCGAACCAGAGGTGGACTGATCAGCCCCTGGCTCACCCTGACCAACCTATGGTGGGGATCTCTCAAAATAATTTTCCTCTCGAAAATCATTTTTAAGACAGACATTCTCTCTCCAGCGCTTCCTAGACCGTATGTAGGTTGTGGTTTCTCACCAAGCACAAACCAAAGGCCAACAAAGTGGCCTTCTATGTCGATCTCCTGCTATAGGATGACGAGGCAACCTCTCAAAAGATCTCCAAGCTAGAGAGCAGAAAGGAGGCCTCCGGCATCCACCTCAAATCACTCTCCTCTCTGATTTTGATGGGGTGGTCTTTGCTCATCCCACTCTCCCTTGCTGAGAATGTCGCTCTGCCTTCCTGTCCTCGCAGCATCACCCAAAACCACCCTGTCTCCTGCCCAGCTCCTGGACTGGTCCAAGGTAATCACAGCTTCCTACGCCATGGAGAACATTGCTCCTTCCTTCATTTTCAGAATTCAGAAAGCAAGGAAATTCACCCTCCTCCCTTGCGCCCCTTCTGTCACTGCAGGGAATGGCGTGCTGTTCGCAAATGACTGTCCAGGACCCCCTCCTGATTTTCCTTTGCATGCCAAAAACCCTATTTCTAAAAACAGGTCTTTGAGTAGTAAGTCGTGTGTGGACATGTTAATGTGTGTGTGTTGATGTAGCCATCAAGAGACAAGGTTTACCCTCTGACTGCTTACAAATGTCATTGATTTATTGCCAGATATATACATTCCTAATGAAGCAATTACTGCCAAATGTTACTGAGCAAACAGCCTCTTGATAAAACTGCTTACAGCTGCTCAGCGCTAGTAGAACGCAGAAAGACGAGCTGAACTGAAGCACTGCATGAGTTGGGGGTATTTGGGGGTTCATATTGACACTATATACATCATATGTGACAGATAAAATGCTCTACATCAAACTGACTTTTGTATGCAGTAAAGCTATAGTGTTCAAACCACATTTTAAATGTTACTGCAACTCCACTGTAATATTTCTACAGCACGTCTCCTGTTTAATTGCTCTGCTCCCATGTTGCCTATAGTACCTCATCAATCACATTAACCACCTAAATTATCTTAAACGAGCAACTTTAGGTGAAGCAAGTTTTGCTGCATTAGAATGAACCTCGAGGTTGTCTGAGGTCCTCGGTTTTAACGCGCGAGGTCAAGTGAAGGACGAGTGGCGCCTGTTGATTAGAAATTAGGCCATGCAAGCCTCTCTCTCACCTTGAGAGCGTAGAGAAAGCCTGATCTAATTAACCCGATGCACTCTTGCTATTATCCAGAGCAATGTTAAGCTTGTCTGGACTCGAGGTCGAGTCTATAAAACACCCGAGTTGATACAAATCATGAAGCAGACTTTTCACAAGGCTCTACGCTGACGGCAAATTTGGCCACTTGGCTTTTCATACCAAATCCCATGACCTTTCGCCGGAGCTTGGTGAAGGATGAGCACAGTCTTTTTGGTGCGAGCACCCCCCCCTCCAGATGTACTGCGCCTCTCCCGGATGGGCTTAATTAAGCACCGCGGCACAGTTAAAAACAGATTTGAGAAATGAAACTTGGCCAAATGCAAAGTGGAAATGGCATACCTGTGAATATTTTATGAATACGTCACACTTCGCTTCAGGGCCAAGCATTCGATAGTGTTGAAATAGGGAGGTAACATAACGTGAATCTTGCTAACAAATGTAAGGAGCTGGATGGGGAGGTGGTTTAGGCAGTTTGGGGATGGGGTGGATGGGAAGGAGGGATGGTTATTGGGCGTATGAGACTGCGGCTTACCTTTCTCTGTGGGTCGTAAACATCCTTACTGTACAGATGAGGACCTTTTTCTGCAATCAGAACAAAAGTGGCATGAAAAAAACTTTATAACCTACATGGATATGCAAATGTTAGTTAGAAAACGCAGCGTAGTTGTGCTCTTCATTTGTGGAAGGTCAGTCAGTCAGTCATTTTCTATACCGCTTTATCCTTATATACAGGGTCGCGGGGGACCTGGAGCCTATCCGGTTTCACTCTAAAATATGTTACTCTCACTCAAAAGAGCCCTTATGCCAAAGGCTACTGCGTAAAACATATCTTAATGGCAACAGTAACTATTTATCGAATTATAACCCCATCCCCTCTATATGACCGAACTACACTTACTACTGATCCACTTATGCAATTACATAAACACCTAAAAAGTGAAAACATCTCACATTACACAACCGACAGTAAAAGTGCAATTTATCATAAAGCCACTATGACACGGATGTCGCATTATGTGATAAGTGCTATTTTGCTCATGTGGCATCAGTTACATTCTACAGTTGCATTCTTGTTTCACCAGTTGCATACTGATAAATTATTTATGCACAGTTGCAACAGCACCAGTCCATTTTCATTTCAGAAGATAATCTCACCTGGAACGGTAGACTTGAACCTACGTATAAACATAAAGGTGTGTTCATCCCAGGAACATACTCAGTAAGGAGTCTGGTTCCTCTCAAGGTTTTTTCCTCGTGCCATTTCAGTTTTTTTTTTTTTTGTGATGATGTTTAATGTTAACTGAAGTTTCTGACAGGAAGACCTGATTAAAAGACTACTTTGCATTATTTTCATTTAGCGCCGCTGCCTCGACACCTCCATGGTCAGTGGTTAGAATCTCGCCTTGCCTGTGAAGTGAAGTTTGCACTTTCTCCTTACGCTTTGTGGGTTTCCTCCACGCACGCCGATTTTGTTTCTTCCTACAATCCAAAGTGTGTGTAGTGTACGATCAGGTGTAGGGATGTGCGAGAGTGCGCGTCCTTGTGCCCTGCAACGAGCTGGCACTGTATCCAGGATGTCCTCCGCCTTGTGTGCCCTGAGCTCCCTGGCACAGGCTCGAGGATAAGCAGGAGGGAAAATGAGTGAATGAATGAATTAATTGTTTATTGATTCCCAGAGAAAAAGCCTGCAAGTCAACAAGTGTCTTCTTAAGCGTAGATATACTCATCTATAGACTCGTGAAAGCTTCTGAGATAGCCAATAATACTGTTAATCAATGATACAATGTGCAAACTTACTGCATAAAGATTAATATCTCAAGTGTATCTCACACACACATGCACACACACGTATGATGACTGAAGAACCAAAAAAAAAAAAAATTTAGTAAAAGAAATGCTGGACAGTAAGAAGTTGTGTTAACACATCTGCCTAGATACAGCATTCTCCTGCCTCAGGCACTAAAACACACACACGCACGCACACATATGCACGCGCACACACACTTCACTCACCCCATTTCGTTGTCAAGGCAAAATGACAGAAATTAACTGTCTCTCATTGCCCCCTTTTCAGTGCGGGAACTGCAGAAACCGCAGACACAGAGTGTGTGTGTGTGTGTGTGTGTGTGTGAGAGAGAGAGAGACTCAGAGACCCTGGAGTCGAATCCGGACGCGTCCCAATTATCCGCGGAAATTAGCGCGTGAGGAACGGAAAGCGTCCAAACCCTGACTTTATATCAAAACCGTTAAACCGTAACGGAACAAAGAAACGCCGAACATCCTGTGTGGAGTTTCTTTCCTGTGTGTGTGTTTTTTCTTTGGCTGCACTTCGGTAACCTTGCGGACTCTCAGCTCGGCCGGCGTGCACGCGCCTCGCTCGCGGCGCAGCGTCACTTCCCCAACTTCTTGTCTCAAAACGGCGTCTGCCTCTCGCGCTTCTCGTCGCGTGCCGTTCGCTCTCGGTTCGCGTGCGAGCTCGAGCCGCCGCGGCACAGTGCCGGTGTCACGCGCTACCTCGCTACTCGCTGGGCTTTTTAAACGGCGCTCGCGCGCGCCACCTGCTGCACGAGCCACGCGGGCCGGCGAGAGCGCGAGCCCCGGAGCTGGACGCTTTGAACCGGGCTGCGTCCCAAATCTCGATCTCCGCAATGTACACTCCTCACTTTCTCCTCACAGGAGATGTTCACCTGTAGGCCTGACTGCACCTGTACTTCCATGCAGTTCCCCAATGAGCCAATCGCCTTCATGCAGATACAGGTCGAGAGTTTAATGTTCAATATCAGAATGCAGAACATGTAACCTTTAAATTTGCATCATTTGGCAAGTGGCTTAGTGGTTAGCGCTGTCGCCTTGTACCTCCAGCGTCCTGGTTCGATTCCCACTTCGGGTCTGTGTGCATGGAGTTTGCATGTTTTGGTGTGCTTGATCCCACAATCCAAAGACATCCAGGTTAGGCTAATTGGCGTTCCCAAATTGCACATAGTATGTGAATGAGCGTATGTACTGTATGTGTATGGCCTGCAGTAGATTGTGCCCTAAGGCTCCTGGGACAGGTTCCAGCCCCCTGCAACCCTGTATACAGGATAAATGAGTGGGCATTTGGCAGACCCCCCCCCAGAACGACTTAAATTTTACCTCAATATAGATCTGAACATTTTAGGGTTCAGTGCCAAATTGGTGGTTGTCGGTTTGAGCCTGGGAACTTTCGATCAGTACCTTAACACCTTTTCCACTGAGCTACCCCTGCCTGATTTATAACCATAGTATGGTTCTTGATGCCACACTGACTCACTCATTCATTGTCTATCTATGCTGCTTCATCCTGTACACAGGTGGAGCCTATCCAAGGAGGCTTAGGGCACAAGGCGGGGTACCCTTTCAGACGGGTGCCAATCCACCGCAAGGCACACACTACGTCAGTTAGCCTAATCTACATGTTTCTTGACTGTTGGAGGAAACTGGAGTATGCAGAGGAAACCCCATCAAGCACAGGGAGGACATGCAACCTCCATGCACACAGACCCGAGGTGGGAATCGAACCAGGACGCTGAAGGTACAAGGCGACAGTGCTAACCACTAAGCCACGCTGCTGCTGACTTGCACAACTTGACCAAAAAAAAGAAAAAAGAAGAGCAGCAGTTATGCAAGATGAAACACCTTGCTGATGAAAGGTTAGGGGAAACCGGCTTTTGAGCTCAAAAGAAGGCTACAGTAACTCACATAATTACTATTTAACACACAATAGTGAACAGAAAAGAATCTCAGAGCTTTTACTTTAAGGTAGTTTGGCTGCAACATTAGAAGACCACATCATAGGCTCCAGTGAGCAAGGACACACTGAAACTAAAGGAAGAGCCCAAATCCTCAACTGATCAGTTTTATTGTGTTTAAATAGTCAGCCAAATGTGTCAGTTCGCATGTTCTCCCCACGCTTGGTGGTTTTTCCTCCGGCTTATTTAGTTATTTAATGTTTACAAATTGCCTGTCGTGTGTGTATATGCGTGCCCTACGATGGATTGCGGCCCTGTCCAGGGTGTATGTACCTTGCCTCGTGCCCAGAGTCTTCTAGGATAGGCTCGAGGCCAAACACGACCTTGTACAGGATAAGCAGTATACAAGATGAACTTAAAAAAAAAAAAAAAAAAGAAAAAGAATAAGTTATAATACTATTCAAGCGACCAGACAAATGAATAAATAATTTATTGAATATGTAACTGATGATAGTGACTTGTGCTTTCTACCACTGTACTGAGAGAAAAAGAAATAGAGACCTCTCAGACCCTTCTGGGTCACCGGACACCATAACCCTGGAGTACCCTTATACTAACACACTGACATGTTCGTGTCATTGTTTACTCTGCTCTCAACAGCTAATCCTAAATTGCACATTTCCAGGCATAAGGTTTTAGCACCATACTAAAATATTCATAGCAAAAGGAAATATCATAATGGATAAATTAGACAAATTATTTCTACTGTAGTATTATGCTGCTTTGGACATGCCCTGCCCTCTAGTGTCCAGTTAGTATCAATTCAACAGTCATTAAGTGAGGAGTAAGACATCATCGAGTCAAGGAGTGTGAACTCCAACATGTATAATACAGAGCCACTTGGAAACATTATTCTATAATGAGTCCTGAAATATTGGATTCCTTTCTACCACATCAAATTGACAACTTTTATTTTTAATTAAAGAATGACAGTTCAGCTAATTATTTCACACTATGGAAATTACACAAGACAAATTTCCTTCTTGTCATCACATGCTGTAACAGCTTTATCTACTCTCAAGTTAGATACAACTTTTTATTTCAATTAAATTTTTTTATTTCAATTGATACAATTTTTCAATTTGGTATTGGACACATGATTTATTTATTTTAAGATCTATTTAATTTAATGTGATTTCTGTAACTGGTTAAATTTCACTTACCACACCCAGGCCTGATTAATGCCAGACCTGTTGAATCAAGAAATCACTTTTAACCGAACCTGTATGACAAAGTCAAGCACACTGAGATTATGTACACATGCACACAACAGGCTTCTGTATAACATTTCCATTTAAACTAGAGAACACCCCAGCTGTTTGTGCATCATGTCTTTTCTTATAACCTGGCTCTCATTCTCCTGATTCTCCAGTCCGCTTACTTCTGATGAAATGGATGTATGCTGATGGTGATCCTGAAACATTTAACCTAACCTTTTATTGAGGAACTACAAAATCTGTGAGAAAAGTTCCAGGTTTCTGTGTTATTGTTGAATATCTCAAATGTTTTTTGGAAAAGTTGACTTTAGTGAAATTCTTATGTGACTTATTATTAAGTTCTCAAAACTCTGATATTTACCATTTAAGGAAGCTGATGCTATTGAAATGAGAATGTATTAGAATGAGTGCACTGATGCAAACCCATGATATGTCTTGCGCACAAAACTAAGAAAACCAGAGAAAAATAAAACCCCACCATCTGATGTCAATTCGTACTTGAATAACACTGCAGTGCAAGCCACGTGAAAGCATGTAAAAATCAAATCTCTCAGGCAATGTTCCAGTCAAAAATCAGTATCAGGAAACAAAATGACATTCATTCCACTAGAATATTTAATAAAAAGAATATTTAAAGACACAAGATACTCAAACATCCAGTCTTTTTGAGTGAAATAAAGAAATATTTATTGTAGTAACATTACAAGGACTACATAATGTGGGCAAATATTTCCAATAAAGAAAATGTTGTCTATGGTTATTATTTATACCATTTGATTGCTATCCTCAGGTCGGTCAGAGTACTTCATCTAATTTGTCGCTGAGTTCCTTTTGTATTTTTTCTTCTTCTTCTGATTGCAATGTCAACAGGCTGTCAAATCATATCTGGTTAAGTATGCGCTTCTGACATGATCGTATCAGAATACTTAAGTTTTAGCATTCAAGTGAATAAACAGCATCTACCCAACCGCCTGAACAAACTTCTGTATAGCGAGTGCTCATCATTCTCAATCAGATTGTTGTTGCACTAGGTTATCACACAAAAGAGAGGAAAAGAAATTATTCTTACCGATAAAGGGCAGTATCTGCTTAAAATTACATCAAAGTAAAGGAAACCATTCAAATCATTCAGTCAGGGGAAATGAAATTTTTTTTTAATGAGAACATGAAAAAGCTATGTTCTGGATATTTAAATCCCTGTTTAATTTTGGATGTATAGTCTACATTAATCTTTGATACTACCAATGAGTAACTATAAATAACATGAAAGCGCTATGCACACAAGCGGTGAATGTCAGAAATGACAAACTTTTGCAATCTGTTATAAATCCAGACAACAAAATGCTTTAAATGAACAATTCTAACTCTGATAGGGAAAGTCTTCTTTTCCAGTTTAAAGCAAAGACTAAAAAAGGTAGCTGTGTGACACTAGGCAAGTAATAACTGCAAGGCATGGACATTCCATGGTTAATGAAAATGACAAGGCATCACACACATTGCTGTATTAAAGCATTATACGATTACAGCTTTAGAAAAGAAAGCAAGAAAGAGAAAGGGGGAAAAAAAAACTAGGATATTTATGAAAACCAGTCTTAGAAGTGAAGTGGATAATGTGATACACCTCACATTTATATCTAGACTATAGAAATGAAATACACAAAGTAGGTGTTAAAATAATAAACAGTAAGTAAGGGGAAAAGCAACTTCAACAACCAACAAGGAAAAAAACTATTAATCACAAAACAAGAGAGACAATTAATATGGAGGCACATACACAACCTCCTTAGCAGAACACTACCATCTATGCGCACACTGGCATCCAAGTAAGCAAGAGACGAGTACAGCAGCCTCTTTCAGTCTGCTTGTGGGAAAAACAGACACAGAGAGAAACCCACCTGTCTGCTCTTTACCTTTCAACAAACGGCCACTTTTGTGATTCTGGGTTGTATTTAGCTCAATGAACTCATAACAATAGAACTCGTATAATTAAACTCAAGAACTCATTCTGATATGTGGTGCGTTATTATGAATTTTACTAAATATGTGGGGGAATAATAATTTAAAAAAAAATCTCGGCTTTGCAGCACTGCCGTACGTGGAAGCATAAATGGTTTAATGGCACTACTAAACCTGGAGGAACTGACCACAATCCATATGCTTCTTCCCAGAACTGCTGCTAAACACAAGAGCAGTGCTTTAATCTTCATACAGGTTGAGATGATTCTCTAAACCCTTCTCGAATTTTTATCATCTCACTGGGTTCAAGCTCCTGTCAGCACATAATATGCAACAGGGCTGCTATAGTGGCTTGACCACTGGCTTCTTAGCTCATTTTCTTCTGGACCTTTGACCTCATGCTTCCCATATACAGACAACAGGCCACCAAGGACCTAAATTTAGGTTCTGCCGCAACTGCTTATCCTGATTTAAAATGGGAACGAAAAAAAATTATAATCTTCAAATCTCTTAACCAATTCCACTTTGCCATTGTGTTGAAAGAAGTATCACAAAGCCGTTTGTTACGACTCTACTTCTTTTTCATTGGCAGACACCCAGAGCAGGTGACATCTCTCTCAACCGTTCCATTTCTCAACCACTACTTTGCAAACTTCAACCAAAAAAAAACTTTCCTCAAAGTTGAATCTTTCTTCAGAGACTCTAGCACCATTTGTAAAGATGGGACCACCACCACCACCAGATAAAAAAAAAAAAGAAGAAGAAAAAAAAAAAAGATAAAAACCACAACCCTCCACTGTAGATGATTCCCCATCCTCTCAAAGATGTTTGGTGGTAATATCTGAAAGTCAGATTCCAACTTTGAAGGGAAGATTTTCCCCAAAATCAGCTGCTTGAAAGCGTTTTTTAAAAAATATCTTTATTTGATCTTTTTTTTTTTTTTTAAAAAGACGTCACCTCATCTTTCAGCTTATGGAGACGACAGAGCAAGCGTGGCGTTTTTTTTTTTTTTTTTTGCAGGTAGTTTTAAGAGAACTTCGTCTTCTCTCCGTCTCGGGTGGCAGAGCGAGGTCTGCGGCTGGCGGCTGCAGCCTGGCGAGAGAGAGGAGGCAGGTAAGGGACTGCCCTGCTCCCCAGGAGGCGCCTCGACTATGCGGAGTTGCAGATCGAAGATCTCGGTTTGGTTTCCCCTCCTACATCGTCTCCTCCTATGCTGCGTCTGCTCCTCTCTCCTCCTTCCCATCCTTAGCGAGTGGTGGGGTGGTTTCCTCCCTCCACTCTCCTTCGTTTCCTCTTTTCTTATCCTGCTTTTCTCCCTCTTTTTTCACACGTGATTGGTTTGATTCTCTCCTGTTGTTCTCACACCATGGTGCTTCAGTTGTAACAGTGGAAAACGGGCATCCATGTTTGTTCTTTTTTTATATTTACCCAGATTTAAAATGCTGACGAACTAAGCTCAGCGTAGGCCTAGCTCCCGTTCCAACAACCTGAGGACGCAGGGGGAAGAGCTCAATCAACATTACTGCTTGACTTTGATAACTGATTTATATATAACATTTTTCTCAAATGCAGTTTGGCACTGAAAGGAGTACTGGGAATATTGCAAAACGTAAAACACTGCAGCACGTGACCGCATGATAAAATATTAAATGCTATATTTCTGACAATGTTTAAAAATTATTATTATTATTTTATTTTTTTCCCCCAGATTTTCTCCCTAATTTAGTCGTGTCCAATTCCTCCCCATCACTAGGGGGCTCCCACATTAAGCTACTACTACCACTTAGTCGGGAGGGCCGAAGACTACCACATGTTTCCTCCGAACCACGTGGTGTGTCGGGGGACAGCGCTATCCGCTCTTTCCACTTGCACGAGCTCACAGACTCCCCTGATTGGCTGTAGAGCCGTGATTAATGTGGGAGCACTAAATACCTCTCATCCCTCCCCTCTGAAAGAGCTCGGCCAATCAGCTGTCTCTAGACCTCCGGCTGTGAGAGGTTACAGCATCACCCGTAACTCGTGATCTCCGGATGATAGGGCGAATGCTTTACCACTGCGCCACTCAGAGGCAGTGCATAGATTTTGAGAGAAAACGGCTACCACATACGAACCAGAGGCCAAGAAAAAACTAAAAGAGAGAATTTTAGTGTTATTATTGAAGGGGACTTTCCTTCCAAACACTAACCTTCTCCCCTCCCATCTTCATCTCCTCCATTCTTTCACATCAGCAAGGGTGTGTTAACAGCACATGTAAAAATGAAGGTTGCGCTTACTCCTGTACATTTAAAAAAAATATATATATTTAGTGCTGTATTTAGGCTGGGATTGTCCTTCACAGACATACGACCTTCTTTAAAATGTTTGCACCATTCAAATTAATGTGACTCATCACTGTGCTTGAAGTCTTCTGTAAATCGATTAATGACAATTGGTTTTATGCTTTCATTCATGATAAAGTCACAGTTTGATTTGAACATCCCTTGTATATATAAATGTTAAATAAATGTTAAATTAATTAATTAAACCATTTTAACCAGTCATGTGAAATCATTAGAAATATTTGACAATTCATAAATACTCCTGATGCAGGTATTTCTTCTCATCACTCTCTTGTTTCAGGTGTTACTTTATGGGATAAGAAAGCACTTCGTGATGACCTTGATGTGCATAAACAACCTAAAACACATCTGAAATTTGCTGCATCTGACACTCTCAGTGACAAGGCCAACCTTCTAGATATAAGTGCTTCCCTTAAAGCCAGTTTCTTAAGCGGGCTGGTGAAGGTTGGCGGTTCGGCCAAGTACCTGCGTGATAAAAAATCCTCAGAACATCAATGCAGAGTTACTATGCAGTACAGCCAAACAACAAAATTTGAACAACTCACTATGAAGGAGCTTGGCAATATCACCTATCCACAAGTATTTGACCAGAAAACAGCCACTCATGTAGTTACAGCTGTACTATATGGAGCTCAGGCTTTCATGGTGTTTGATTATGCAAGTGCAGAACATGAGAGCAAACAGGATATTGAAGGAAACCTTCATGCAATGGTAAAGAAGATCCCTGAAATTTCCATAGAGGGGGAAGCATCACTAAAGATGAAGGAAGGGGGAAACATTCAGGCTGAGAACATCAATGTCACGTATTATGGTGACTATAAACTCAACAAAAATCCCACCACATACATTGAAGCCCTGGAAGTGTTCAAAACATTGCCAAATCTAATGGAGGAAGGAAAGAATGATGGTGTACCACTGACTGTGTGGCTGTATCCTCTTACACTTTTGGATGATAAGGCTGCAAAATTGGTAAGAGAAATCAACTTTAGCCTGGTAGAAAAAACAGAAAAACTGCTGGAGGAGCTAGAAGAAGTAGATAGACAGTGCAATGATTTAAACAAAAATCAAACAATGGACAAATTTCCTGATGTTAAAGTCCGATTGGTACAGTTCCAGCAGTTGCACAGTAATTATAAAATAGCATTCCAGAATGCACTGTCGAGAATTTTACCAGCTATTCGGAATGGGGAAAAAGATGAGAAGTCAGTGGAGGACATCCTGAACACCCATGACAAATCACCCTTTACCGCTAACAACATGGACAGATGGTTAGATTACATTACCACTGAATTAAATATTCTGAGTTCATATACCAGCAAGCTGAAGAATCTGCCGGTTGTGAAATCACCAGGGTCACTCACGTCCATCCTCTTTGATCCTGATGTTGATGTGGTGGTATGCATGTCTTTTACATCTCTCAAGTATGAAGACTCCAATCTAGTGGCTACTAAAAACTTCATTGATGAGTTTACAAACTTTGAGAAAACAAGTGTGAAAGATTTCTGTTTTCAAGAAACACAGCCTTGGTTCACTTCTCCTGACATTGCTGTGCAAATGATACAAAATCTTTCTCTCTTTACAAGTTTTTTAAAGGCCAACACAAATGATAATAGAATGAAGTTCATCATTGGTTCTATCTCTGACCCCAGCAACCCAGGAACCTCCATCCGACTTTATCAAAAGGGACATCTGGTGGATTGTAAGTTCCAGCCTGTATCCAAACCTCCCCTACCCATGGTGGAGACCAGTAATGAGAAAGTCAACCTAAAGTTTTCTAAATCACCAACTGGAGAGACAGTGCGATTCAGAGTTGAATACAGGATGACACACCCAACTGATTCAGCAGCTGATGTTGATAAGTGGACAGTCACAGACACATCAGATGCCCAGACAATTTTTACATTGACTCAGATAAAGGAATCTGGACAATACAGGGTCCAATACAGAGCTGTTAGTGATGTGGGAGTGAGTGAAGCCAGTGACTCTGTTGCCTTCAGTTTTCATGGAAAGCCTGATGTGGAAGTGAGTGACGCCAGTGACAGTTTCGCAGTCGGCCAGTGGGTCAGTTAAGTTTATATAATTATACACTGATTACATAATAATACAATTATTATATAGTTATACATTTATTATATTGTTATACACTGCCTGGCACTCTAGCCTTTAGATTTGATTCTGGTGTGCATTCAGCATGGCATTGTTAAGGCCATTAAGGACATTCCCTGATGCACCCATTGCTCTGGAATACTGTCAGTCTAGACCTATCAGACTACATGACCTTTTGTCTTTGCTTCAAATTCAAATGTTTATATCCCTAGCAAATTTAAGCCATATTTCTGATTGGCCTCACAAATCAAGTTGTTTTCTAATGGTCACTCAGCTATTTAAGCCAAAACCTGCAAATTCTCATTGTATTGTGAATGAATACACAATGAATCACTTTAAAAAATAGCTGTGATTTCTAAGGTGATCTCCAATATTCATTCACGATTTCTGTATAACTGTTGCCAGCTGATACATGCTGTCCAGGCAGTGTACAGTATATAACATTTTTTCATGTATGCATGTGGCTTTTATTATACATTAAGAGCTACCTACACACTTTTATTTAAAGATTGTCACTTAAAAAATATATACATATATACAGGATAGATAGATAGATAGATAGATAGATAGATAGATAGATAGATAGATAGATAGATAGATAGATAGATAGATAATTTTTCTAATATTATACAGTACCATATAACAACTATAAATGGGCAGAGGTAGATCAATATTTAAAGGTTCAGGGTTACTAATCAGAAGGTCCACCACGTTGCTGCTGTTGAGCAAGGCCCTTAACTCTATCTGCCACAGGGGTTGTGTATAATGGCTGACCCTGCACTCTGACCCTAGCCTCCTAAAAAACTAAAAGCTGGGATATGTGAAGAATAAAGAATTTCACTGTACAGTGAAATGTGAGACTGGCATTTATGTCACATCCATCCTCCTACATAAGGATTCTTGATGTTTTTGGAAATGAAGCCTTAGGATTGTAAGATTGTAATATATATCAATGCTTATTAAAAAATAAAAAATAAACTTTTTTTTTTCTTGAGAATGCAGACATGACTTCTCACCCATGTCATTTTTACTGTACAATCACTGATAACGACAATGATATGGTGTCAAAAAGGACAGTAGCACAGCACAAGGTTACGAAGTGTACCTCCTGTGTGTGTCTTGAAATATATAAATATATCTTTCATAAGGACCAAATAATATACTTAAATAATATAACTTATATATATATACAGTATATAAGTTTAAAAGCAAGTGAAGGTTTAAACTTAATTATTTGCAGAAAAAACTAGACTTCTTAACTACTCTGCCTTGGATTGGATGGATTTTTGGGTTTTGGCTAACCATGCTTAAAGCATTAAACTCCTAAACCTCCTGAACACCTCACATCTCAGCTAAAGTCCATTTCCCTCATATGAAAGAAGCAAAGCATACAAAGAATATTAAGATGTCATTATTTTACGCAATAATCCAGGTTAGACTTTCGGAGCCTTGGAGCAAAGAGTGAAGCCTTTTTTTTTTTTTTTTTTTTTTTGGTGTAGTGATGTTTATGTGGTTTTGTGCAGTTTCCTGTAAGTGATGCTGCTGGAGAAAAGTTGTTACCTATCGGTTGCACTCAGCTGCCAGCTTATAACTTGTGCCTGATGCAGCCCAAAAACTTGTCCCAAACATGCATATTTTGAACTTTTCAGGAACATTGAATCCCAACTCAATGCTGAGTGCATTGAATCCCACTGCTTACAGAACAATTCTACGGTATACATTCATTTCCTAATCCTACTTACTTAACTATTATAGAAAGTGTACTGCACACTTATAGCAGTGCCGACCAAAATCCAAAGAAAAGACAAACCATCACTTACCAACAGGAACGTGCCCCCCCAAAAAAGGCTCCCAATTTTGGAAAGAAGGTGAACTTGTGCTGCGCTGTGCTGAGACTGAGTTAGTTTGTCAAGGCTGAATGCACTTGCACATGTGCAGAGCTGGAGGCGGAGTCAAGGAGTGCACTTCCTCCAGAGAAGCAAAAGCATAAAATGCAAAATTTAACTTGTTGTGTCAGAAGTGTTCATATATACAGTCTAATACAATATAACAATTTTTTCCCACAGTATAACCATCAATACTAAATGCAAATGACAGACAACAAAGAAAATGTAAACACACTCTTATGCAAAGTATAATAAAATGTTATAAAGAATAAAAGTATTTATATACTTTTATAAGTAATAAAGGTATTTACACAATTCAGTAAATAATTACATTTATTTAAATACACTAAGCTGCTTGTGTAGCCCTCATAGATTGCAATAGCTAAATATACTTCTGATATAGTGAATACAGTGAAAATACTGTACATTTCGTAGGATTTACAAAAATATGCGAAATGACCACATGAATAATGAGCTTGATTTTGAAGTGGCTAAAATCAGCATTCCAAGAAGGATTAAAGCTGTTTTGAAGGCAAAGGGTGGCCGTACTCATTATTAGATCAGGGATATTAATATATTGTTACAGCTTTTTTTATCCACCCCCATGCACACACTGAAGATTTTTTAATGTTTGATGCCTACTGGGTTATTTAAGCTTTAGTAGCAGATTAAACCTACACTTCCCCAAATACTGAATGGGCTTAGTGGTTAGCACTGTTGCCTTGCACCTCCAAGTACTGGGTTCGATTCTTGCCTCAGGTCTGTGTGCATGGAGTTTGCGTGTTTTCCCTGTGCTTAGTGGGTTTCCTCTGTGTCCTCCGGTTTCCTCCCACAGTCCAAAGACATGCAGAATAGGTTAAATGGCGTTCCGAAATTTTCCCGTAGTGTGTGCCCTGCAATGGATTGGCACCCATCCAGTATGTTCCCTGCCTTATGTCCTAAGTCTTCAGAACTATGTAAATCCTATAGTCCAAGTTTGTTTTCTTTCACGGTTTTGTTTTTGGCTTAATGCTAATCTAAAACTTTTCAAAAGAAACTAATTACCATGATACAAAAGTTGCTGTTACAGAAGTGTGCTTTCCCCGTACAAAATCAGTGTGATTAATCCTGTTGCTTATACGCAGTACACAGTACTCCTTCTCGCCTACTGTATAATGAGTTCATAATGTTGTTGAGCCTTTTTTAAGCTCACACACTCTGAGATTTTCCAGTGGGCATAGTTTCATTGTTTACAGTTCCTAGTCCCAGTTCTAGTTACCACAGTTTCAGTATCGATATCTTTTAACAAGTCATTATCACGAAGCAGCTTTACAGAAATCCAGATGTGCGCTCTTAATGAGGAACCCTAAGGCAACATCATCGAGGGGAACTCCTTAAGAACATTTAAAAGAAACAATAAAAGGAAACAACACCAACGGGTTCTCCTGCAATATACATCTGATAATGGAATTACATCACATCACAGAGCACTTTATAAATGATATAAAATTCTTATACACAGTAGTTACTTGAGAGGTCTGTAGAAGAATACTTTGTGATGTTTGACAGGACATGAGGAGATGGGAGGTGGGTTTTCTTTTTTATTCTTTTAGCCCCATGTCCACATACACACCTGCAATAAATGCATTCATACACATACACACAACAGCTCTCTCTCTCTCTCTCTCTCTCTGGATCATTCCTGTCGCCCTTTCATCCTCACCATCATGGAAAGAAATACAGAAATACTACTACTACTTACTACACACTCTCCCAACTCCACCCACCATTTCCAAACAAGCACTCTACAAGCACCTCTGCCTCAACACACCTCAACCTCCATATCTCATAGAAGGAACCAGTTACTCTGGCAATACTTGCTCCATAAACCAATGGTTCTCATCCCGAGTCTTTTTTCTCTGCACTGCCACACCCACTTCAATTAGGAAAATGAGGTTATTTATTGAAATCAGGTGTATTGGGAGCTCAAAAAGCACGAATGTCCATATGTCCATGTAATCCTCCAGGACTAGTGCTGCCAGCCACTGCCCTAAAGGGAAGAGTAAGGTGGAAGAGTTGGTCCAACCAACCCTAGACCTCTGTTAAAACCACTTAAATCCAGATGTGGCTCAGATGCAAGCAGACTTGGTCATGCTAACCTCATAAAACACCACCGACGGCATTATGTCACTTTGGGGATTGTGGAGCAGTCCTGTGGTCCCCGTGGTAACCAAGGTCGATGGGATGGTTCGTTTCTGTGTGGACTTGAATTAAAATTCAAACCAGGGTTGCACAAACTGTATATGGCGGAAATGACAATAAAAGCCTACTTGACTTGGCCTGACTAGCAAATTGCTCAGTTGGGCACACATCCCCTGCTATCCAGTCTGAGGAACACCAACTCTGAAACTCGATAGATAGATAGATAGATAGATAGATAGATAGATAGATAGATAGATAGATAGATAGATAGATAGATAGATAGAT
>JAQMYI010000018.1:17390496-17406855 GCA_030014275.1 Clariallabes melas
AGGTGAGCTACTCATTCTGTTTATTATAATATGTCCTTAGCTGCATTGTAATATTTTGATTACTGGAACTATAGCCATAATTTGTGCATGTAGACATATTGGGGGTCTGTTTATTGAAAACGCAACATTTTATTTTATTTCTGATCAAAAGAACGAAATGAACTAAATGACTCAAAAAAAAAACAAGAATTGCTCATTTTGATGAATGAGATTCAAAGAACCGAGTCACTAAAATGATTCAAACTTCAAATCGCTATCACTCTTGCTCAGTGTCAGTCTCTCACAAAGTTTTGCAACATGTGCAGAAATGCTTCCAGAATCTACTAAAACCTAAATGCCTCTATGATGTTAGTGAGTCAAAAGTAAAATGTAATCTTATCATGACATTTTTATTTTTAATTAAGTTATTATATACATAAAAATATGTATTTTATTTTATTTCATGCAACGAATCAATACTTTGAATAAGAGTTCAAAACCTGCTGGATCTGGCTGGGCAGAGTGTCAAAAAGACCTCCATGGTACCCTGGTGTCATTCTCTCAATTCATGTCGGCTTAATGAAGATCATATACAGAAATTTGTCCCAGACGAATGCAATTCACTTGAGAATTCCCTAGTTCTAGACATTTGCGTGCAGAGGTGGACACCACAGCTTCAGAAAGTTAAATTCATACCACATGTGTGTTTCATCTATTAACCAAACAATTCTAACTAACACATCTCTTCAGGCAAATAAGCACTAGAAGAAATCTTTAGTGAAATCTATTTTGTGCACAGGGAGAACTCTAATACACGGCGCATATTGTCTGAATACTTTTGGCCATCGCATTGTTTGGGAGCGAGGGTGTGTAAATGCAAATAAAAACAAACACTCACAGGGTTGATGGTGTTGACGAGCTTCCGAGGTTTGCTGAACTGCATGAGGCTCTCTCTCAGGTTGTTGAGAGGCCCCTCCACCAGAACCTTCTGCTCCTTGTAGTAGTTCAGCAGGTGGTTCCAGAGTGGCTGTTTAGACAGAGCTTTAGGATTCCCCACAATGATCACTCCGTACCTGGTGCCAAAAACCCACAACACACAGATTAATATTAATTTTTAATTAAAAGCACTAAATTATGCAGACTTAAACAAGTGGTTAATAATTAAGATGATGAATAGATGTTGTTGAAGCAAAAAAAAATAATAATAATAAAAAGTCCTGTGAATAAGTGCTGCATAAAGCATATTACCTGGCTCTTGTGAGGGCCACGTTCAGCCTGCGTGGATCATTAAGAAAGCCGATGCCTTGGTGCTCATTGGCCCTGACACAGGACAGAATAATGAAGTCCTTCTCACGGCCCTGGAAGGCATCCACGCTAGCTATCTCCACCTCCTTTAAAGAGCAAAACCACACACTTGTTACCAAGAAAAATAAAAACAACAATATACTGAGGATCAACAGCTTACAAATTAAAATTTCACCATCATTTTTTTTAAAACACCTTAAACTAATCAATACCTCAGCTAGAATAAAACACTTATGCAGACGCCCAAGCATGCATGATTAATCCAGAACTTAATGGGCATGATGAACTTATATGGTCTGTATGAAACAGCATATATTGAAATAGATCTTTGTACCTGGTAAAGCTTAGTATGAAGGGAACCGCTGAACTGCATGTACTGCACCAGGTAGGAGCGCTGGCCCTCGTACGGGGTGATTATGCCAATCTGGTCAGGTTTGGCTCCAGCCTTCAAAAGGCGAGTGGTGATCTTCTCCACATTAGCAGCCTCAGTCCTGAACACATAACTTTGTCTCATTCACAGCTCTCAGGAGAAGGCTAAGGCTAGTGTTGTGTATAAGGTGTCTCGAAATTCATTTCAATTTTATTTGTATAGCTGTAGTTAATCTAGTCAACATTATAGGTAGTATTTTTAGTGACTTAAAACACTTTTGCTCTTAAGGCCATGACTTAATCCTATCGTGTTCAACATACATTGCACTTTTAACACTTTTGTGTAAACTTTAACAATGAGATCATTCAAATTCTTGGATTTTAAGTAACTTAGTCTAGAGTGTTTTGCAGGACGAGCAAAAATCTGTAATACATTCTAAACTAGGAGTATGTATATGCTTTGTCTGAGCCAATAGTTCTTGGCTCTCACTCTCGCTGTGGGATTGTGGGTAATCGTCTCCCATGCTGTCTCAGTCAGCATATACAGTCTACTAAAGCATTGTGACCATGTGTGTGTGCGTAAAGCATTTTTTTGTGTGTCCAACAGCAATGACTGTTCTTTAGTAAAAAAAAAACACCCCGTGAAAAAAAAAGGTTAAAAATGCCGTAGCAGTGCGAACAATTAATCTAATCTATTTACCGACATTGCAAAGTCACATTCCCGCGAAATCCTCAAAATGAAGCAAAGTCTAGTGTCATTAGAGAGGTTCCCTGTTAAAGTCACATAAAAAATAAAACAAAAAAGATTCCCGTGAACCAACAGATAGTAGTGATTCCGTTAGTGATGGTGAAAGTCGTCCTACACAATAACCCCCCCCCCCCCACTCTTTTTCTCTCTCTTCTTCCAGCCACGATTTTTTTTCAAAAAGGTAAAGTGCAGGTTAATCCGTTTTATTTTTACTTGTGTATTTTGAATTAATCATTTTTATATGAATATTTTTGTGTTGTAGAACAAATCATCTGAGTTTCTCTCATTTCTTCTGGGGAATTTTGCTTTGACATACGAGCGCTTCCGGAGTTTCCAGAACATAACTTGTAATAATAGCAACAGACATTACAATTTCACATCTGAAAGCAATATTGATAAGCAGTGTACCTGTTAAGGTAGGAGGTGCCAGAGCTGGCAATCTCCTCCTGGCCCTGTGTCACATAGAAGAACATGGGCTTATCTGGCTGCGGCCACTGGAAATCAAATCCCTTCTTGATGCGGTCAGCTAAAGCAGAGAAAAGAAAAGTCAAATTAATTAATTCACAATCAACAGCTTTTAACAGGACTGCACAAATAAAATAAAGTACTGAGAAATATGCATCAGAAATTCCTTGATCTGAAATTCTCTTCAAAGAAAAAGTATTCAAATGCCTTCAGCTGTTAATGAGCCCAACATTCTACACAGCCACAAAGCAAAGACTGTGAAAGTGAAACACAACTATGCACTGTGATCACATAAACAACAAAGTAAATTAGAAGTCAAGTTTAACTCGACTTTTCAGGAAAACATGCAGCACATACAAGAAGAAAAATTGGGGGCTGAATGTAACTGGGCAATTTGGATATTAAGACGTAATACAGCAATCTGATGAAACATGACCATAGGCGGGAAAACTAAAAAGCAAGAAACAAAAAATAATCAGGGGTAAATAGGATATTATGTGACTAAAAGTGGGGTTGTAAATATTTTATTGTGGACTTCAAATGACCAGGCTGGAAATAAAAATGAGAATAAAATGAGAATAATATTCAAGCAAGAAAAACCAGTTCCAAAAGCTGCAAATCTCAAAATAATCAAAAGTACAGCATGTTCACACAGACGCATATGTATGTAGAGAGGGGGGGGGGGACAGACAAAAAAACAACAACAACAAAAAAAACACAATTTACATACCAGCAGTGACTCCGTTCTGCAGAGAGCCTTCATAGAAGATATTGGAAGGGAAAGCACTCAGTGCGGGGTGCATACGATACTGCACCTGTAGGCGGATAGGTCTGATGCCCAGCACCACCAGTCTTTCAAAAAGAGACTGGGACAGACCCGCCTTAGCTGCCTTTTTACACATGACCACTGGACCTAGCTGGCAGTGATCACCCACCAGGATCAGCTGACAAATAAAAGAGAAAGCAAGATAGCTGCCAGTTACTTTGGAAATACTTTAAAATATATATATATACATTTTATGTGCATCAGAATAAGAGTTCATAATAAAAATAAAGTTGTGTTTTTTTTGTTTTTTTACCTGCTTGGCTCCGAGCACTACAGGCACCATGCACTCTGGCTCAGTAGCCTGGGTACTCTCATCGATCAAGATGGAGCGGAACTGCATCTTAGCCAGACGAGGATCACCCGCACCAACACAAGTACAACAGATCACATCCGCATTCTGTGAAAGAAGTGAGAGGCAATTGAGCTGCACAGGTATGGAAGAATAAGGATCATTTCTACTGAACACTGCCTGAAAATACTGCTTACAACTTAAAAAACAAACAAACAAAAAAAAAAAAACATAGATAATGGCCTCATAACTCATTTTTTTTTTCTCCCCTGAAAATTCTCTCTTACAGCACATTACCTTAGATGAACACACAGAAATCTCCAATGAGAATGAAACAAACCATGAGTAGCTCCCGTTCTGCAGTGCGTTTCAAGGCCCTGTAGCGCTTCTCATCTGAGGAAGACAGCTCTCCTGTTTCATCCTTCAGCTGTTGCAGTTTTTGCAGTTCTGGCATGCTGTACAAGGACAAACAATCGATATAAAATATAAAAATCAATTTCAATTCATCAAACATAACAAAAAATGACAAAAATACCCGTCAACATTAATCAATTAATAGGAGTTTCTGATCCTTTAAAAGGCAAAATTCACCTTTTAGTCATTTTTAGATATATGGGTGATTCTCCAACATTAAGGGTGGAAACTTTTTATTTTTCCACTTTTGTATTGGCTGGAGTTTAAAACGGGCAAATTAGATTTTTAGAGATCAGAAATATGACCTCAGAAGAAGATACCCTCCCTCAGTTGGTTGAACTGTTCTGTGCTGTGATTTTAAGTTGTTAAAAAATGGTAAAATATGAGACATTGTTGCAAGTTGTAGGCTTACCGCTGTTAGAAACTTTATTGATCCTAAAGAAAACTGCAACCTGCTAAGGAGAATTCATTAATGTGATACAAATAGATGTTCTTTTAACCTGTCCATGTTGCGAATTTGGTTGTGCAGAGCCAGGAAGGACACAGGTGAGTCAATAGCCTCTCGACTCTTGGCACAGAGACGCACCACCTTCAGTCCTGTTTGGTGAATCTTCTCTGTCAGCTGGTCCACGGCAATGTTGCTGGGAGCACAGACCAGCACCGGCCTGGAACGCAACCAAAAAAAAAAAAAAAAAGTTGAATATGCTTGGCTCAAGAATCTATTTCAAATGTACTAGAGAAACCTTTAACCTCAAAAGAATGGAAGACACTATGAATATGCACATTATATGGAAATGCTGTTTGTCCTCCTGCCACGACAATGCCACTGCTTATGACACAGTATGACAGGGGGAAAAAAAGAAGCAAGAAGCCACACTAGGGAAATGTATGTTTTGTGGGAAACACAGACGGATGTAAAGTCTAAAGAAGAAATGTTCATTTGCCGAAACTGGGCTTCAGAAACTATAACACCCCTAGTACAATGCTAACTTTATTACATTGTCAATACTTGCACAATAGGCATACATTATTTTGGCAAAACAAGGTCTTGTGCATGATGATTTACATATATAACCAGGAAATAAGTTTCGTTTGTATCAGACAAGATAAATATACGATTAAACAAAATCGGTCTTGAAACAAAAATCTGAATCTTTTCTGAGTGGTATATTATCAAGGCTTTGAAGAAGTTTTTTGCTAATTTAAATTTGACATCTGTGACAACGAGCCTTATTTCCTGTTTCGTTATAACCAATACACACTTCCATGTTTATTTTTAACGACTCGATCAGTGAAGGGTAGCATGGGTTTCAGGTATGGAAAGATTGTTAGCAGATGTCTAAAAACAAGCAGGTAACAGAATCACAGTCACATGTAAAATGTATGAATAGTGTAGCTGAACAAGAGGAGTCACATGTCTCACCCGTTGCCCTGTCTAGCCAGGTGGTAAACAATAGTTGCTGAGGTAACAGTTTTGCCAGTACCAGGAGGCCCCTGGATCAGACTAAGGGGACGCTGGAGCACCGTTTTCACAGCATACACCTGAACAAAAAACAAACCGTACAGTTTCAGGACTTGGGACTGCACACAAGCCGGCCATCAATCATTTGCATCGTTAACGTTAAAATATTTCATCTTAATAAAAGAGCTGGCTGGCCACAATTAAGTATACATCAGTTATAGGGCACGGATATCTGATACAGAGAAACTGGAAATGTGTCTCACCTGTGAGTGGTTGAGGTCAGGCAGTCCCTGGGCAGTGAAGCGCTTGGGTAACTGGCACTTAATGATCACATCCTCTACTTCATGGCCAAGCAACTTGTGATAGATGTAACCAGACACCGAGGTCTCGTCCACTGCGAACGTTTTCAGGGCGCTCTGCATGCTTTAAAAAGACAACATGTAACTAATTAAAAGTAACACAATCCACAGTAAAACAGCCTCAAGGTTTTAGCATTATGATATAATATTATTGAACATTCCCCGCCTCCTGCACATGCTTTGCAGCGAGGGGAAAACAGCTTTGATTTTAGACAGAAAGAAATCTTGCTTAATAAGCAAAGTTATATAATGACAAACTAACCGGTCAAAGGAAGTGGATTTCCAGACAAAGTCCACTTGGAAGTTGTGAGGCACCTCCACGGGAGCTCCAGCGCTGCTCCGCAGTTCTATAGCAATCTCATCCCCATAGTCTGAGAGAAACTCATTAAGGAATACCAATTACAAACCTACTGCAGAAACAATTCTGCATGACAATGAGTCTATAACAAGCACCTTTATGTGTTGCTGATTATTTATTTAAACATCTGGCATTTCAAAGCCACTAAAGACTTTTATGGATGGATAAGTAAATATTCTACAAGCCTAATAAACTATATTTAATTACAATAAAAGAGTCAGCATTGTCAAGCAAAATGAGCATGAAGGATACTATCAGGGACCTTGATGACATGTCCAATCCCCTTCCAGGGAGGGGCCAAGTCTCCCTTATAGCGCAGGCAGATCTCATCTCCTTGCATCAGACGCATATCTGCGACAAGATATGCAACGGTTAGTTCTCTGCTGCTTAATTCATATTTGTTTTAAAATATACCCACCACACAGTGATGCATAAACAGTTACCAAAAATAAATAAATAAATAACCCCACACATACAACCACAGACAGACACACACAGAGGTGCATGCGTCCGTGCATACATCGATGAGGGATGCATGGGGCACGGAGTTGGGGATGGGATGTATATGAACCACTGGTAGACACAGAAGATGATGAAAGTAAATATTACCACCTGAATCCGTCTTGGGAAGGGTGAAATAAGCAATCCTCTTTTTATTCAGTCCCAAGTCCCACCTGACAGTTATATTGTCTTGGGTCTGGAAAAATAAAAAAATATAGAACAGAAAGGATCAAAATACAAGAAAAAAATTTCACTAAAACATCAGGACCAGCAAAATACAAATTTTTTTTTTCAGCGCACCTGGGACTCTTTAAGCTTCTTGTCATAATCTGCCTCCAGTTTGACCAACGGGCCAAAGATGTTCTGATACTGGTAGGCATCTTCATAGCGGAGCAGCACATGCTGGGGCTCTTCATCCACACCGGGCTTCTCCAAATCCTCAAGGGTTGCAGTTGGATTCTCCTGCAAACCAAAGACCAAAATGTATGGATGTGAGATCAAGGCCATTCACTCAAAAGGACAAAAAGTCATGTGTTGCGCTTTAGAAGCATTCTCGTGCAATGTTAACACGAAAGCAAAAGTTCACAGAAGATCTGGAACATGTTGAAGAAAGCAAACACTTCATAGAGAAATTTTCGCACCCCAACAATCATATTCCTAACACTAGTTCTGTTACCTTCCACAGCTCCTCCAGTTTGTTGATCTGCTGAGCGGTGATCTGGCGTGCTCTGAGCTGCTCCTGCTCAGACGGGATCTTCACCAGCCAGGATAGAAAGCACCGATCCTGGATCAAAGGCTGCCATTGGGAGCTGTCCCAGTTAATGTCCTTCAGACTGCTCTGACTGGCACATGGCTGCCTAAACACACAAACACACCCCCATGTCAATACACCTACTCACTTTGGTCAAAAGTTCCAAAAGTTCCTCCTCTCTTCAGTTCAGCTCTAGCTCACACAACAGTTTTCCCTCATAGCACACACTTTGACACATCACTCATCTTTACACGTTACTGTTCTTTCTCTTCTCCGCCTCTTAACATCAACAATGCTATGTGGTTTTCTATGTTGATCACCCTCCCAACTCCTAGTATCTTTGCAACATCACTAAGCACTTCTGTAGAATTGTGGCACCGATAGCAGACATCACACCATGAATGAGTTGGTGAGTCAAAACCCAGTTGCACAGTGCATGCTCCAAAACACCAAGATCTTTCTTGAGGTCTAGTCTTGACAGTCGAAAGTGTGAAAGCTGCACTTTAACTTAAGCGGTATTTGCTCGCCTTGTGAACAAAGACTATGTTGGATGACATTCAAATAGTAACCAAAGCAATGCCACCGATGTCACTGCAACTGCTTAATAGCTGCATTGTTTCTTATAATGCAGGTGGAGGACTTTTTTTTTTTTTTTAAATAACATTTTCGCTCCTAAAATTTTAAAAGTAATTCCATCAAAAAGGTATTGTCAGATAATTCAGACATCAGAGCATACATCACTCCCAGTATGTAAGGCAAGCCAATTGAGAGCACATGCCAGTTTTATTTGTAATGACAGAATTGGCTCACGATCAAACTACATTGTTCATTTCAATCATACAACAGAACTGAAAATACACACCCTTTTGCAAAAGTTAACACACGCATGGCATGTGAACTTCCAACTCTAAGAAAATAAGAGATGCAAATGTTTTTCACCTGCACAGGAGCACCACGACAGAATCGGCCTTGGCTGGAATGAAACCCAGGAGGAAAACGTTGCGACAGCCGCAGTTGTAACATTCCAGCACGGTCTCTCCCAAAGGACCATCTTTATGCAGGGTCACCTCCTTACATTTGGCACGCACCAAATGGTTGACAATATGGCTGTGAAGAAACAAAACAGAAGTCTGGGTGTAAATAAACAGCTACAGAAGAATCAAAGCAGCAATTTACAAAATAAAAATATATATTATTAATAATAATTAAAAAATCATTAAAAAAACCCTCAAGAATGATTGAAATTCATTCAGCTTATGTTAAAAACAACCACCATTCATTTTAAGTCTTCAAAGCACTATTGCCTGTTGCTATTTAAGACTTCCACTTGTTTTCTACAAGGTTTCAGCTTAACCAGAAAACATAAAAATATGTTCACTTCCATATTTCACTTTCACCGCATGATACGATCTGCAGGTTGCAGCTTTGCTTTAATTTACAGTTTATTAAAACTTTGCTGCAACATGCTGTAAAAGGAGAAGTGTACTCAAATGCAAGGAGGTTGATATTTTTTTTTATTTCTCAGTAATTCTTTCTATGTCCACTGCTACAAGCCTATGGCATGTTATGCAGATTTATAGAATAACCATTGAGGATTGGCTGCTTATAAACAAGAGTCAGCTATTTGAAATCGTCGTTTCATTCTGAAATGTTGCTTTACATTTACACTATTACTGTATGTAGTGCCATGAACCCTGAATAGGTGAGTTATTAATTTTTTTAACTGATGCATACGTTCCCTTCAATCTGATGAGTTTCCTTCAGCTAAATAATGGACATAACAGTACGCGATCAGAAAAACCACAACAGAGTATTGAATCTGGAACTAGAATTTGTTTTCATACACTAAACATAGTGCAGCATAACTAATCGAATATTTATTTTTAAATGGCAATAAGGAGCATGTGCAATTTTGCAAAAGGCTGGTCTTTATTGCAGGTAGTTTATGTATATTATGTATAGTTCATCATTTAAAAAGTTGTTAAAACAGTTTTATACATTTATACTGCAATGTGATTTTTGTTTTATTATTAAAATTGTGCAGCCCTGACATTTTTTTTTCCATTTGGAGCAACATTTGAATCAAAATTAATCAAAATAAGACCATACTGTGCCAGTTGCTTTTACAAACATCATTGTGTTTTAACTAAAATGAAGTAAACTTAAGTAACTTTAATTTGTATATGGCAGAACACTCAACCTCTTTTGCAATGTACTTTTCTTAAAAATACTCTGGATGAACCCAGTGAGTGATTATGCTTAAATGATACATTTTCCAAAAAATTTAAAAAATAAAAAAAATCTTGAGGTTAAAAGAGAAAAATATATATTTCTGCCTACCTGCCGGAGGTGTTGCCACGTCCATTGCAGAACCACTTCTTGCTGGTGTTGCAATACACCACACAGGCAGGATCATGAATCCCACAGTAACTAAGGAAAGAAAAACAATAATTATTATTTCCACAAACGACTCAGTCACCTTGGGTAACCAAGGCTGCATGTATACCATGGGCTCTGATGCACAATTCTCATATTTTGACACAGATCTGACTTATACCTAACCTAGATTATGGAAGGTGGCTAAAAGTTTAATTGCAAATTTCATAGCATATTGTAAAACAAGAGGGACACTGGCCTCTGTGAAGTTTGGACCACTTATTAAACTGTGCAAAAAAAGTGGAAATAAATCAATTATATGACAATGATAAGCAGTCTGCAGAACTTATTGGACATGTCGCAGAAACCTTAAAAGGAGGCCTTGCACCAATTAAAAAAGAACATAATTAATATAATGTTAGACATTGTAATTATATATAAAGTTTAAAGTATACATTACTGGTCAAATGTTTGGACACACCTTCTAATTCAATGTTTTCCTGATTTATTTTCTACATTCAACAATACTTTGGATTTCAATACTATGAAATAACACATTAATTACATGTAATTATGTAACAACAACAGTAGTTAGTTGCTATTTTAAGACACAAAGTTCAGCTGTTCTGAAATAGTTCTTGTAAGAACAGTATTGTCGAGTGCAACTGCAAAACCCATCACCGTGATGAAACTGGCTCTCATTAAGACCATCCCAGGAAAGCAAGACTAAAACTTACCTCTGCTGCAGAGGTGAAGTTCATTTAGAGTTACCAGCCTCAGAAATCACCAATTACGAATCAGCACCTTAGATTAGAGCCGTTATAAAGGCTTTAAGTAGCTGACACATCTCAAGATCAACTGTTCAAAGGAGATTATTGCATATTTTAGACGCCTTCAGCATTATAGAAAGAAATAATCAGAAAAGCTCACGGACATTGATGGGTTCTCCAAACTTTTGACTGGTGTGGTAAGTAATTAAAATGCTTAATATTTAAATAAATGTAATTTATCTTACATTAAATGACTCCTCATATACCTTTATAAAATTTTTTTAAAAAGACACATCGACTGGTAAATTTTCATTGTGGCCATAATGTTCTTTGGAGGGAACGATCAGATATCTTGCATGTAGAGGGCACATTTTAATGCAATAATAGATGTGTATAAAATAAATAAATAAAGCTTTTTGCAAATTTATTTATATGGTAACTTTTGGTCAGATCTCACATTACCCAGTGTCTACTGACTATATGCAAGATATCAAGCGAGCCATTAGATATTTGTGTTACTGTTTCTATTTGTTTCTGGATATCTGGAATTTTCTCTGGGACCAATAAGGTATCTATCCATCATCTATCTATCAGAAAATATCGGTATCAAAAAAAAAAAAATCTAAGTCTAAAATTGGTTATCAATGGAAATACAGCCCAAGTCAACTATCTCTGCAAAGTAGTTACAGGAGTTTGTTTGTTACAGTTTGTTAGGGAGTAACCTCATGATGTTATATGACTGTAATACAGGAAATTGTAGAACCTACAAAAGTCAAATGATCACATATCTTGCATTTATGTTTTGCAATTAGAGTCGGATTTGAATGCAATAATGTAAATAAAATAATAATAAAAGATGCATGTTTTATGTTCTTTTGGTCAGCTCTCACATTACCCTGTGTCTCCTGACTTAATGCAAGATATACAGTGTGCAATCACATCTATAAATGTGAAAAAAGTCTTTTTGTTACTGTCTCTATTGCTACTTGATGTCTGGAATTTCCTTCAGGATCAATAAGGTATCTATCCATCTATCCATCCATCCATCCATCCATCTATCTATCTATCGACAGCTGTATCAAAAGACAGCAAAGACAATCTAAAATTGGTTGTCAATGGAAAAGCAGAACTAGGCAAAGTGGTTACAGGTGTTTGACGTAGTAACCTCCCATTACTTGAAATTAAAAGTTTCATGACAATATTACTATGACTACATACTATTAATGCTATAAAACTAATATAGATGCAAAGCAACAATGATCGTGCCCAAGCATCTGCGCTACCACCACCAAGGTGCACCAGAAAGACAGAGGGAACTTGCATTTTAAAGAAGAGATGTGTCATAATGTGACATAACTGTATATCATATTGTAAACATGTCACAGGCGGTGAAGGTAGGCAGCATCGTCAACAGCTTTCATATAACTAAGGAAGTTTATAACCACTTTTCACCCTAAGTTTAGAGCCTCGCCACAGTTGAAACATTTGAGATATCAAAAATCCCTTTGAAATTTTACATCCTCAATGTCTTGAGTTCAAACTATCCCAGTTTGGTGGCAACCAGATAAATCCTCTAGGAGTAGCACATCAAAATCCATTGGATGCGTTTTGCAAATAACCAAAATGAACCGTCGAGTAGTGGCCATGGCATGCAGAGCAAAAGCTGTTCAGCTCAGTGAGATCTAAATGTTACAGCAGAGTTTGTTAGAGAGTAACCTCGCACTTAAGATTAAAAAGTTCCATGACTGTACATGGATGCTCTAAAACTACTATAAGGCTACTACCTGCAGGCGTGCACAGGGAGATCCTTGGTGTAGTAGGTGTCCTCCTCATCCTCTTCGAAATTGAGCTCTGCCAGAAGTTGACTGGTTTTCACCACAGCATCATCTCCGTTCTGCAGAACTCCCTCAGGTCCGTTCACCTGAACATTAAACACACAAACAAAACCAATTATCAAATCATTTAAAAAAAACACACACACACACAAGTTAGAGCTTTGGTGAAAGTGAAACTGTAGCGTGTTACTAGAGCTAATGTGCGTCTCTTAGCCCGGTAGTTTCATGATGTTAGCCAGGTTGTTAGCGAACGAAATAACTACCTAGCTAGCTAGCTAGCAAGCTAACTGACTGACAGTTGAACCAGAAAGATGTGAAACGCGGATGAAAAAATATATATATTTAGCTGCTTAAGTGTAACGTTAATTCGACGAAGCTTCGCAACCTAGCCTCACAGCTAAGCTAAGCTAACGTTAACCATGATGCTAGCTAGCACGAATTTCGAATACGCAGAAAGCAACAAGCCCGCTAATTCCGTGTCGCGGCTTCGTCTGTCGATTTGGTCGTTATTTTTTCCCCAAACCTCGGTTCAAGTGATATATATTTATATAAAATCCAGCAGCGCACCTGGTTGTCGAGCTGACTCTGGGTTTGGCCTTGAGTTTGGGTCTGGCTCGGCAGGGTGAAGTCGGTAAACTCGAACTCCGAGCCCTGCGTGTCGGCTCCGAGCAGCTCCGCTTCCTCCGTGTCCAGGAAGGTGAGAGTCTGCGAGCTCGGCCCGTACGCCTCTACGCTCATGTTTATCCCCTACACCAGTGAGGTCCGCTTTCACAATATAAAAAAAAAACCCTCACACAAACACTACCAGAGTGAATCTGTGTAAAAACGAATACACTCGCGATATTATATTTAATATAAACTCCAAAGCGTTATCACGAATGAACGCGCACGGCTTCGAAAGGAAGCTTCAACTCCCACTCGAAATGGTGACGTGAACACAAGCAGCGCGAGAGCGCCGCGTAAAGCACAGAAACGCGTGACGTCAGCACAGAAGTGCACACATTTTAGAAAGTTTAGGACCAATTCACATTGAGTCGGGCCCAAGCTTTGGAGCTCTCTAGAAAGTTTTGGATAGATATCCAAAGTTAAGTTTGAAAACGTTGTATTTGGTTTCCTAGAACCAGATAATAAAATGACAAATTGTTCTTAAATTAAATCTTATTTTTCTTCACATTAATAAGTGCAAATTTCTACACTTTTCTGTACTGTACATCCTTTTTTTCTTGCTTCAATTAAAGAAATTGAGTTGTATATTTCTACCAACTCCAGAAACATTAACAAAAAAGCAATAAAACCCTATAGTGTAATTTTCACAATGTTTTTGCTTATTTTTGCACAGGCGTGTCACAGGTGTTTATGTCACACTCTGAACGTGTCAAAGGTGTTCCTTATGGAGTATAACTATAGGCAAGTTTATTTGAACACATGGTCACAATGTCAATTGGCCGCGCAGAATGTAACTGTCATCACATATAATGACATAACAGTAGTCCATAACACGTCTACATCGACAGCACATTCTGTATGACAGGTAAAAGGAGGGGGTGCCAAAACATTGGAGCAACGTGAGGAGCGGCAGCGAGTTGACTGCACACTGACATGCACAGGTAATGGTCTCACGCAGGTGTCTGGATCTGCACGTGGGCCCCATGTATGCAGGCGAAGCCACAAGTAACCTTTTACATTATTATTTTGTGTATAATGTAATGCAATCTAACTTTTCTTCCTCTTGTAAACCCCCAGTATATCCTCTTATGTTGTACTTGAATATTGTTTATGTTTACCTTGTTTTGACAATTTTATTCTTGCTCATGGTTATATTTAGTTAATTTATTTATTGTTTAAAGTATGAAATGTAGTATTTTTAAGGGGTTTACTAAAATTATGAAAGATCTAGAAAATTAATATTTTATTTTAATTGTAATAGTGGAAACTATTATAGACTTTTTTAATCAGATGCATTGCCTTTCACAAGATTTTGACACATAGTTGGAAGCATGATGTACTGCGGCTTAGAAATTTCCCTTCGCTGAAATTAAAGAGCCCGAACATGTTTCAGGTCACATGACTACTTCTACTTCAACTTTGGCAATCTGTGTCCCGATTCATGCACAGGGGCATTATTACACAGGAACAGGTTTGGGCTTCTAAATTTCAGTTAAGGGAAATCTTAAAATTACAGTGTACGGAGACATCCTATACAATTATGTGTTTTCAACTTTGTGACAACTGTGTGAGTTAGTTAGAACAGAGGTGTGTGTGTGCAATTAACTGTGTCCACATACAGTACAAACATATAGTGTATATACAAAGTAAAATGAAACACAAAGAAATGCTTTTGAAAGAAATGGAAAGTCCTGAATTCCTACATTTAAATATACATGATTAAAATTTGAGAAGATTTAATGAAATATTATCTTACCCGGTCCACTTTTCAAATAATTAAATATCATTTAAGTAGCAAAATGTATATACATATAAATTTATTTGAAAAATATACACACCATATGACCGGAGAAAAAAAATTCATGCCTAAGCCACAATCCTCTTAACTTTTAACTCAACATTTACTTTTCACAAAATGTATGTACGTGTGTGGCATAAAAATAAAACAGACTAATCCACCAAATGTGCAACCCTGAAAAATGTAAAATAATAGAAACATACAAAGGTTACATAGGACAACAGTTTATTAGTTCTAATAATGTTACTTATTGTAGTATTTCACTTTACCAGACAAGCCAAATGAACAGGGAATATTAAGAAGGGAACGCACTTCACATTACACTTTTAAAGAAAGTAATGTACCATACATTATTAATCACTAATATTAAGTTAATAAAATCGTTTTAACAGTAAGGGGGTGGGGTGAGGGGGCGAATCCAAGAAACACATCTCTGTGATTTAGTAAAAAAGTAGAAAAGGGGCACCATTATACAAGTACTAACTGCCTCAATTTTAAATATTTTCTAGAAATCTATCTATAACTCTCAATTATAGAAATATTTCTATAACATCATATTAGGCACAATTCAAATATAGGTTCTGGACCCAGACAGTTTAAAGATAATATCAGTCTGATGACTAGTTACAGACTATAAAATATACATACACACGTTACTTCATTTAACTGTATTATTATTAATAATAATATTTACAATACTATCCTTCAAAATAGGTCCTGATATGTATATATTTACAGCATATATGCGTAGTGTGTGTGTATGTGTGTGCAAAAGGCAACTATGTTTCCAGTGTGCTTTCACTTGTGTGCGTTCACTTTGTTAATGTTAACTTTATTAGGCACCTGGTTGCTGACATTTTAGTGCTCACATACAAGTATGCATCTAATACATACTAATACAGCTACAGTAATTCCTAATAGGCCAGACTAAACATGTTTATATTAATACTTCTCAAATACGAGGACGTACTAATTTTCTGACATAAATAAAAAAAGTAATAAAATTAGTGATTCTTATACAGTATTGATAAAGATGCAATCTTCTGGGTATGCATGGAGTACACTGTATATATACTGTACATATACAC
>JAQMYI010000018.1:17410942-17423471 GCA_030014275.1 Clariallabes melas
TAGTAGCCTTAATGTGGGAGCCCCCTAGTGACGGGGAGGAATTGGACACGACTAAATTAGGGAGAAAATCTGGGGGGGAAAATAATAAATAAATAAATAATCATATATTTTTTTATTTAATTACTGTAAAATAAAATGAAAAATGTAAAAATCACATTTTAAAATATGTGAATTGTGTAAAATGTTAATTTCATTTTCATTAGTGTCTTTTCTGTAGAAAACGTCTGAGTGGATGAGAATGAGATATCTGGCAGATGCTTTTAGCCGTCGCACATCTGATGTGTCCTAACTAAGTGCTCTCTCTCTGACAAGAGAACAATTGGATCCCTTAAATTGCATAACCAACAAGAGGAGGAACAGGAAGTCTCATAGACGCTGTCATTAGAGGAAAACTTTACTTTCGAAAACTGAGCTCTTTTCTAGTCAATATTTCAAAAGGAAATCTGTTTCTGGAAGCCGACTATATGTGTGAAAAACCATATTAAATTAATGCTTGGCTAAGTATAAAATATTAAAGCAATACCACAGTGTTTCCAACCTACATCCTATCCACTGCATCTGCAGTGTATGTTTGATTATAGAAAAAACATAAAAAATAATACTAACTCAAAACTGACTTATCAAAAATGTCCAGGGGCGGTTGTGGCATTTCAAAGTACAACAAATACAGTAAAGTTTAAATAAAACAATATTTAACATCTACAGTACATTTTAAGCAACTTTCAAACCTTAGCAACACAGGAAAAATATTTCTAGTTGCTTTCATGTTTCCTGAGGCTTTTAAAAAAAAATGTTTTATTAATGCAATATCAGGTTAAAACTAAATCTTTCTCTAAATCAATTGACCATCTGTACACAAATTGAATTCAATTCTAATTTTAGACAGACATCTCACAGAAGAGTTTAGAATCAAGGTAAATAAATTTAATTTACAATAAAATAAATTTACAGTAGGGAACAGAATTCAGCAACTGTCCTTAATGCATATAGTGCATCTAAAATTAATATTATGGAAAAGTAAAAAAAAAAATTTTTAATTCAGAATGTGAATCTCTCATATATTCTACCTCCATTACACATCACATTTTTTTTAATGAATACATCTTACAGCCACAGAAGGTCATCACTGAAAGGGCGGCTGTTCATCGAGTGCTCTATTGAAGCATATTCATGTAAAGGTGACTCTAGGAAAAAGCGTGGCAGTAAAAGATGCACAAGCAGCAATGATCTCATCTGCCTGAAGAATAGTGTCAAGCAAATTTGAACTTGGGAAAGCTTTTAAAGGAGTGGAGTGAGGCTGGTTTCAGTGCATCAAGAGCCACCATGAACACCAGGAAATGGGCAACGACTGTTGGATTCCTAGTATAAAGCCACTCCTGAAGCGAAGATAGCACCAGTAGCATCTTGCCTGGGCTACGGAGAAAAATAACTGGACGTTTCCTCAGTGGTTCAAAGTATTCTTCTCAGATGAATGTAAATTTTGCATTTCATTTGGAAATCAAGGGTCCACAGTCTGGAGGAAGAGTGGAGAGGCAGAGAATCCAGAATGCTTGAAGTCCAAGGTGAAGTTTCCATAGTCTGTGATGATTTGAGGTGCCATGTCATCTGTTGGTGTTGGTGTAGGTTATCAAGTTCAAAGTCAAGACATCCATCTACCAGGAGATTTTTGAGCACTTCATGCTTCATGTTTGTTGACAGGTTTTATGTAAATGCTGATTTTCTTTCCCAGCAGGACTTAGAATCTGCCTACAGTGCTCAAAACTACCACTAACTGGGTTGCCCAGGATGATATTACTGTGATTGATTGGCCGGCCAACTCGGCTAACCTGAATCCCAAAGATAGTCTGTGGGATATTGTCCAGAAGAGGATGACGAGCACCTGACCCAATAATACGAATGAGCTGAGTCCTGCTGTTAAAACAACCTGGTCTTCAATAACGCCATCTCCTTCATGCCATGCCACACTAATGTAATAATTTATGCTAAAGAGGTCCTGAGTGCATATATAAACATCTTTTGTTGTAAACCTTTCTTTTGATTAATCTTAAGAATTATTCTTACATTATTACTAAATACTGGATTTTTGACTTTTATAAGCTTTAATCTGTAACCATTGAAATGAAAACAAAAATGAAAAAAAGAAAAAAGAAAGAAAATATTTTTCACAATATTTCATTTTTCAAGATGTACTGTAGATGCACAAGAGATTAGGGTGAAAAGCACTGGTGTATTCCTTTAATATTAAACAATATGAGTAAATTTCTATTAGAGATTATTGTTAGTTCCCAAGACCCCCAGGAGTCCATGATGGATATCCAGGGGGTTTTGCTTTATAATTAAAACTAGGACTAGGAAAGTATGCTAATATTATACAAACTGTTTCAAAGCTACATCTAATCCATGAATAAAATTAGCGTCGGAATAAAATTAGCTTTAGAGAATCAAAAATTGCAAAAACAATCCTCAGCGACGAGCGCTGCTAAATCTCCTCTGAGAAATTAAGCTGCACTCTGAAAGTCTTTTGTTCTTCAGTTTAATTTTTTTGCTGAGATCATTCAGGGCAATAAAGAAAAAAAGCTTCTAGGATGCATAAGTAACATAAATACCATCACCGCCCGGGCTATTCGAGGCCACAAATGAAAAAGAAATCGCACCGAAATATGATGGAATTTGTTGATGAAGGCTCAGGAGTGCCAGAAACGGTGAAGCTTTAGTGTTTTAATTTACTAATGGCCTTTATTGCACTCTATTATCTTTAAAACAATTTCAGTCCAGATCAGATTTGGACAACCCACACAGAAAAAACCAAAGGTTGAAATCGTGACATAATTTACTTTTCACTAATAAGCCAACAAGGGAAAACTGTTTCTTTGTACTGTAATATTAATAGCAAATACCATGACCAATTATGGGATTTTCAGCAACACCAGTGCCAGTTGGGGTGAAACATGATGATGGTTCCCGGGACCCACAACTGGCGAGAAAGAATTCTGTAAGGGATATACTTAATTTATAAGGGATAACTTAATATTGCTTCATGGGCCCAGAATTCCTTCATCTACCCCGATGTTTAGGAAGGATCATCTGTAAGATGAAGCACATCCAAATCCTGCTCTATGTGTGCCGCTTACATTTCCAATTTATATCTCCATGCATTCACTAGTTCTAGTTCTAAAATGTGTTTTTTGCTTTCAAGTAATGTGATACACTGCCAAGAAAAGTCAATACAAGCCAACTCATTTTGTCCATTATGACAGGTTATCAAGCATGCCTAAAATCCTCAGCGCTACTTACTGCTGAAGCTCAGTGTGAGAAAAAAAAAAAGAAATGTCTTCCAAGAAATGAGTCTAAACAGTATTGAGTTGGTTGCAAAATTTACTTCCTGTCAGCAATCGGGATTTTAACCTGTCAGCATTTCACGGAGCTCTTCACCTTTGCAGCAATATAATGCTCGTTAATCTCCATCACAGTTAACGACAATGACAGAAGGGAGACTGGGAGTCATTGTGCCAGTCCAACACTGCACTAAACTATGTGTAAGAAATTTCATATAGCAGTATTTTATGATGTATGGCTAAACCTGTATCATACAGTCTGTTTAAAGAAATTTGAAAGAAGGCCTTATGTATGTACGTAAATGACGATCCTGGCCTGAGGTGGCCCACTGTAGTCGTTCCAAGGAACATCCACCAAGTGGACCACCTGATCCTTTAACGAATCCTTGACCGCGTGCATGTTACACAAACTCAGTTGGAAGTTATTGCCACAACGTCCACTGAAGAGATTTCCACATGTCTGGGCCATTAAGGAGTTCCTGGGAGGCCAGGGTTGTAGATGTGAAGAAGACAGTCCGATTGTGGCTTTGTCTCACACAATGAGACAACTTTGGTAGACAAGCACTAGTGTAGCAGGGTTTGACTTGAACATTCCTTATAGTATAGGCCATATTGTTGCACTCCAAGTTCATATAATAGATAAAGCAACTGCCTTCAAGATGGTTAAAATAATTTCGCCCGATTTGTGAAAACCTTTTCTGTAGAGTGCTTCCTTTTCAAAAAGGTAGTAGAAATCATTTGTGTTAACTTACAGTAAGGACCAAATTATCCTGTTAATTGTGCAGAAACTTTTTGACAAGTTGTCTAGTCATGAAGGTTGGCTGTAGGAGATTTGCAGGGCAGTCAATCTTAAAAGCCTTAAGTATACTGGGGGGGTTAGAATGGAAGAGGAGGAACATCAGACATCAGCAGTATCTCAGAGACTGGGTTTGGATGGCTTCGGATGAGGCAAGAAGAGCACTGCACAGTAATGCTGCTCGAATATATGGAGAGAGTATGAGGCTGAAAGACCTGAAACACCCGACGACCCCGGGAACATCACTAATGACATGTTCAAGAGCACTGCAAGTGTTACACACACACACACACATCATGGAAATGTCAAAAAGAACCTTTTAAAAGTTAAAAGTTAATAACCCTTAATCATCCATTTTACTTTTGAAGGCCCCCTGAACCTTTTTCTTTCTTCTCTAATAGTCTGGTGATTGTGTTCTCTGCTGCAGAATCAGACTTTTTATTTCCTTCTCTGTCCCGCAATATTAACGTGAATTTTTGGTATAGAATGCAAAAGAACGGATGTCTTTTTTTGTCTCATTATCCGCTGTCTGTCGACCATAGCAACAGCCCACAAACCGAGCAGCTCTGTGCGCTGAGGCTCTCATTCATTAAACAACAACTGTCGTTATCATCATCGCTGATTTCGTCCTCGTTGATGATAACGATGGTGTGTCACCGACAGCAAGAAATTAGAAATAAAATGTTTGTATGTACCGTATGCACATTCTTAATTTATAAATGAATAAGCAGTGATCGGTCAATAATTTGATCATTCGGTGTTAAACTCGAGTGTGTTAAACCTACCCTCCGGGCATGCGTGCAACACACTGCAAAACTATGTACTATATATAAAACTTCATCTGCTACAGATAATCCATTTCTGTGTTGCATTATGTTAGATTGTTTTGAACTTTATGACTGAAGGATGGACTGTGTGGGCTTTGCTGCTGATAAAAAAAAATAAATAAAAAATAAAAAAAACCTTGAATATTCTTTCGAAACAAGTCCTCGCTTGAACTTTACACGAAGTCTAGTGCAGTACTCGTTCAAATGAGTTATTTACAATCTCAAAAGGACACGCATCCTCAGTGGCCTTTGCCATCGTCTGCCTCCATGTTGGAAATGCTAAAATACAGAGAGGCCAGGTCGTCATCTTCCCTGAACAGACTGTTTCCATAGGAACATAGTTGTGCAAAATATGACCAGCACATCATAATTACGAGCCAATCGAGATAACTACAGAGGTAGGACTAATTTCTAACACTGCAAAAAAAAAAAAGTAGTACATTCTGTCTGCTCTCTCTCTCTCGTTCTCGTTCTCTCGTTGCCTCTTTTTGTGTAGGAGGACACTTTTTTTTTTTAAGCCGTCTTGTAATCATCCTCTAACTAATGTCTAGTAAGTAAACAAAAGTAGACTGAGTTGAGCTAGTTCATGCATATTACTGAGAAAAAGACTGAGATTCTGGGATTCGTGCTGGAGTAGCACACCGTCATGCAGAATTCTTTCAAGCTCTCCTTTATGACTTTATGAAAAGGCCTTTAGGGGAAAGCTTTTAGATCTGAAGACAAAATGCAGACACAAGCCCTCCCCCAAAGACTAAACCATGGATGCACATATACTACACACATACACACATACATACACGCACACACACACACACACACGCGTGCCCTTCTGTCATTTTCCGACAGGTGCTTCCACCCCCCCCCAGCACCCCACAGGTGTGTGTGTATTTTAGTATGTGCAGATTAGGGTATGCGCTGGAATGTAGGACGCCAACATCTCATTTCGATTCTGTGTGTCCTTGCTCCGGTGTATGTGATGTTCGTAACCTGCCAAAAAATTATACTGTCAGTCTCTTCTGCATTCAGTCTGGAAAGAGACAGAGAGAGAGAGACAGAGAGAGAGATTAGAACTACATGATACAGTAGCATATATTATGAGTCATCCTCGTAGCTCATTGTTTTTCAGCTGAGCTTTGCAGATGTAGATATAAATCTGGACGATCCTCAACTTCTGCTCCAAATAACTGTCAAGAGAGATTACTCACATTGTATGACTTATATTCATATTTACAAACTTCTCAATATAACCCCCCATAGTTAATGACGTGTCCTCTTCACAAAGCCCTTGCATTATTCGTCTGTGAGAATTTCAATCCAGATAAGTAGTTCTCTCAGTGAGCATGTTGTGGTCTGGGATTACTATCTCTCGATTGCCAGGAATCAGATAAGAACAGGGGGAAATACTGTGCGTTACAACAAAAGGTTTCCAGCTACACACGCTTTGAAGTCTGTCAAGCACATATAGAAAGAGACTTCATAAAAGGGACGAGTTATTTCGACAATCCCCCTTTCGCACAAACATTGTGGCTGCTTCGCTCCCTCCCTCCTTCCCTATCTCTCCGTCTCTCGCTCATGTCAGATCCTGCCTGCTTCGTCGGTGCTCGAAACCCCACCTCCTGTTTCCCTCTCTCTCGCTCTTTCTCTCCCAATGTCTCTCTCTCTCTCTCTTTTTTTTTTCTCTTTCTCCCCTCCCCATCTCAGGCAGTGTGGAATCCTGGCTGTGTTTAATTGGCGAGTGGCAGGCGGGCTTGGGAGACAGAGCAGGAGTGTGGGAGATCTAAGGAAGCAATTGGGACTCACATGGAGAGGCAAATGCTCTCACTGGCTTTACGAGCTGGGACTTTGACTTTCTGAAAGAGAGAGAGAAAGAAACAGGGAAAGGAAGGAAGAAACTCAACAGAGAGGCGGGGAACCACTGAGTTAGAGTTTGGGAGGGAGTCATTCTTTTTTTTTTTACAAAGTCAACAGAGAAGGGTTAAGGATATGGAAGGAAAGGAAGGGAGAGATAGAAGGAGGAAATGACAGAATGAGCAACAAAGTGCAAACAGAATGAAGGATAGGTACAGGAAAGGCTGCAATGGAGTGAGAGAATAAGGTGGGGGGAGGTTGGGGGAGAAAGAGGCCCACCGCTGCAGAGAGGGCAAGAGCACTGACTGCATACGGGAAATGACAGAAGTTGAGGAGAGAGAGGGAGAGCGGGAAAGAGAAAGAGAGAAAAAGGGGAAAACAAGGGGAAGTTAGAAAAAAACGAAGGAAGGGGGAGGTGAGTCTTGAAAGGGAGAGAAAGAGAAAAGTAGCAGAGGAGAAGTTGAAAGAAGCGACATGTGAGAATAAGGAAGAGAAGGGGAGAAGTGGAGAAAGAAAGACAGTAGAGGAGGGAAAGAGAAAGACCTACGCAGATGAGAAAAACAGCTTTAGTGAATGGCCTGGGTGGGGAAACAGAGAGGAGGTAACTGGTTGTTTTGTAAGTCGTCAGCCTGGGCGGCTTTTAATCTCCTACTGCTATGCACTCAGAGAAGGCGGCAAAAGGAGAACGTGCACTCCATCCAGCCCAGGACTACTGTCACCGCTGCCTACAACACGGACCAGCGTTAACACATCACAGACAGGAGCTTAGTGATTTCCAGTGCCCATCTCTGGAGCCCAGTTTAAGGTCACACGTGTGGAGGGAGGACTTGTCTCTACCTTTTCCTCTTGATCTGGAAACACTTGAGGACAGGACGGGAAACCATAACTATCATGACCTGCAGAGACGGCAGGTCTTCTTGGGGCCGAGTCACTACCCTGTATCGGAGAGGTGTAGCCCTCCATGCTACTTGTTCAGGAGGGAGGTTCAGGTACCCAGATGGGACCCCTGGCTTCCCCCGTCTACGTGTGTATTTGAGAGATCAGCGCTGGCACAGCCTGGGCAGGAGGTCACCGATAGGCGAGTGCCAGCCAGGCTTGGCAGACATAGTGACTGTGGGAGGGAATGGTACTATCGCGAACTGCCACGCCCCCTCAACGGTGGCCCCAAGCTGGCAAAGGTCAGGAGCCAGCGGTACTACAGGGAAGCTCAGAATGTGTCAGAGGAGCAGCACTTCGACCGCGTAAGCGAGGACTGTCGCCAGAATGCACATCTACCGGAGCTAGAGTGGGACACTAGACATAAATCTGGATATAATGGACACTGTGAAAAGAGACACGTTACTTTTGAGGGTCATGATGATGGACACGATATGGACAATAACGGACCAGACAGTCCTCTCAAGAACCACTGTAATGGAGCTAAGGCATTTTTTTCAACAGAGGTTCCCCAGTGCAAATTTACAGTCTCCAAGACATCAGGATCTAAGGTGCCAGTGAGTCAAATCCATGGCGGAGACACCAAACTGGTCCAAGCAGACAGGCCAGAGGTGACAGGAAACCAGAGTAACCACAGGAAGAGCCAGGGAACAGTGCGCGAGCAGATCAAACAAGTGGTGACGGAGTTAGAGGATGTGCTCAGTGGTCTCAAACAGGTTCAAATGGAAATGAAAGAGGTAAGAGGTGGATTTAGTAGACCTTTTGGTTTTAATAGTACTGTACATGCATGTTGTCAATAATGTAGAAAATATTTTGCACTACTGTAGGTTTAGTTTATTTAACTCAAGAGGTTTCTTAATTGCTACTACAAGAACGTAGTAATGAGTATTATTTTCACCTATATCATCAACCAGATGTTTCTTTCTATACGCTTTGATGCATAAAAAGTGGCACAGTGGTAACTCAGGGGTTAAAGTTTTTGGCTAGTGATCTGAAGATTGAACGATCAAATGCAGGGACCACCAAAGAGCCATTGTTTGGCATCCCAGGCAAGACCCCTAACACTCAATTATTCAGCTCTTGGGTCACACTGCATCTGACCATCATTACAGCTTCAATTGGCATTTCCAGCTGACCTTTTTTAAGTGCGTATTCTATACGGCATCTTGGTAATGAATCCAGTGTGACAACTACAGGAAGATAAGCTACCACTAAACTCTAAAGAACATGAGCTCAACCCAAACAAGCAGGAAATAAAATACACAGATGCAGATGAGATCAAAGCCTGTGCTTGCTGCCTGGAATGGGGGCACAAGTGCTGGAAACCTTTAGGTAGTCGTAATGCACTATTCAAGATCTGGGGCAGGGAATAAAAGGAAATACGAGTGTATACGTAAACGTCTTATTTGACTTGGACAATTACTCTTTTAAGAGGGTTCTCAGGCTGGACATTAGAAAAGGAAGCAATGCAAAAAATCAATAGCTAAAGATATCTATGGTCTTTATAGATTTGCATTAGTAATAATGGACTGCATGAGATGAAATAGTAAATAAATTATTTAGGATTGGACGATATATTTAAATAGACACCCTTTAGCTGCTCTCTAAATGTCAGTTAAGTGGCTGGGTGAATCAGATTAGAAAGAGTTGCTGAGACATGGTGGGATGAAATGGTACGGTACATGATGTCTTTAATGAGGTCTTGTTAAGAAAATATAGGGTAAGGCTATTTAGAATCCTTTCAAATAAATGGCCTCGATGTACCAGCGCATTAGACATAAAATTCATAATTTAACAAGCAGTGTTCTTCTATATAGCTTATATGGATTTGAACAAAATGTCTTTTCAAAGTCATTTCACAAACATGTTTGTTTACACCGTATAATCCTTAAAGCATATTTGTATATAATACGTCGTAATGACTGCACTTGTCTCTGTAGGTGGTCCAACAGATTGATGTTCTGACGTCCAACATCGACCTGGGAGAAGAGGAGCAAGGAGCATTTAATGGCCTGCCGCAGGAATCCGCGCTCCAGGCCAACCGTATTGGAGTCGTGGCGCTTGTCCATAACACAAACGGATCACCACAAAGAGACTGCGCACGTGCTGCTGTGATTTCCGCTCCCCTTGACAGTCATTCCGCTACAAAGATTCACTCGAACCCTTCCTCCCGCCTTCATGGTCTGACGACTGCTGAGTCTGTAGACAGCAGCCGGATGAATCATACGTCTGCTCCGGAGATTCAAAAGACAAACAGCACTGCCAATGGAGACTGTGTGCGAGCCAGACCTCCCAAAGCCAAAGTCAAAGAACTCCAGCGTCTTAGGAACAGAACAGGTCATACCCAGAATCCTGACCCTCCATACCCCCTAGCACCGATTACCTTGCCTAAAACTCAGAGACCTCCACCGTACCCACACAACGGACTGGTCAAAGTACCTTCGAAGGATTCAAATGTCCCGAAGACGCCTCCTTACCCTGGAAAACAGAAGCAGCTAACCTTCACCATGGTGTAAAGGTGGGGTGACAAAGGAAGTTCCACTGGCTCTGAGCTCTGATTGCACTCATGACGACAACACACACCCACACACATAGACACACAAAGAACGTAAATAGGATGTTTTTTCCCCTCCTCAGCATCCACATGGTTAGGTAACACAGGGTGAGTGGACAATGGTTGCTCTCAAAAGTCAATTTTTATTATGAATATGTATTTGTATTTGTGTAAGCGAGTTGCCATAGTACTCGACTGCTTCAGGGACAAATGTGCATGCGCATCGTGACGTGTGGCATTTACTCATAAAGCACTACACTGATTTCTAAAGGTACTTAGTTAATATGGAAAGAGGAACAAAAAACACCAACATCACCAAGACTCCTTCTCCTTTAGTCATTCATTCTGGGAAGCAGAGGAGGTATCTGAAGCTGAATCATATGTACAGAAACCGAAACTCTGCACTTTGAGAAAAAACGCAAAACACACATTCGCCTCCTAACATGGTTCTAATGTGAGTCATGAACGATTCCTTCCATCTGTTTGCCCCTGGACTTTCTCAGGTTTCTGTCAGTGTTGTTGTTTTCCTGCTTGCTCGAGGCAGGGGCTGCGAGTGCTCCGTATATCACAGCTAATCAACTCAGGCGTGTGTAAAAGAGATTGGGTCTGCGAGAGCCCTGGAGCGTGCAGCGTTTCCATATTATTCATCAATCCTGCATGCAATCAAGCGTGTTTGAGAACCATTCTAAAAGCAATGGATTATTTACAGTATTTATGAGTATAGAACACGAGTTCAAAAAGCCACCCTAATGTTCTGGCCTAGTTTAAGTGTGGTTGATGAGAGTCACATGACTGAGTGGTCTGGATGATGAACATGTGGAAATGGATCACGTAATGACCTACTGGTGCAATCGCTTGGAAAGTATTTGGCGTGCTTTAGCTTAGCAGTGGAAGGAAATGGTTGTTCCAAAAGCTAAACATTTATCTTGTGTTACTCTGGTTTGAATCTTTAAACTTTTGAAATGACACTGTGTGTACAGGAAGGGCCTGATTTTTCTCCTGCCATGTTTTCAAAACCATGGTTGAGGTTTGGCAAATGCTGCTCGCCATCCTCTGGTGGATGGAATGTGCTACCACGGGCTATTTTATTTCTTTTTGACTCTCCAGCTATGTTTGAGGCAGTCTGGTTTTGATTAGACGCCACCTGGCTCGGCGATGGGCTGAACGAGGCGGCTTTGTATAGTATTTGCATTGCAAAACCGTACTTGCCCACAGCTGGGAAGACACATGACTTGCCTCGACAGCCAAAGCAGGAAGCAAACATGGAGCAAGCATGAGCTAAACAAAACAGAGAGGTTCACATAAGTTATACAAATGCTTCGTCCACAATTCCCCAGCAGATGTTTTAATAAGGCTTTTTAAAAAAAATTTTTTAGAGTGGACATTCAGTGTCCGGTGACCCTTAACCAGATAAAGAAGCTGGTTTGGAGTGTTTAAGCCTCACCAGTGTCTGGCTTCGCAGCAGTGGCTGCCATGAACGTTTCATTATTTCCTGGTGGTATTCATTAAAATGCAATCTAACTTCCCACAGTCTGACAGGAGACTAGTGTGTGTGTGTGTGTGTATTACTATATAGCCCACACAGACTATAAAGTCTACATGGTTACGAGTGTCTGAGCATATGGTGCTCTGGTAGCGTGATCTGATTATGGTCTACTGAGTTGACATTCAAAATGTCCCAGGTTCTGATTTGTTAAAACACTGTGTGAAAAAAAGTGTCAATCCTGAGACCCAAGAAATCCTTCCCCTAAATCCTGCTAATTAGCTTCATCATTGCCCTCTGAGTGACCCTTTAAAAAGATTAGGATTTGTAATTTCCATATCAATCAAAACGAGCATAAGTAATTAAAGTCCAGTCCAGGGAAACACACTTTCATCTAATATATATATATATATATATATATATATATATATTCCATGAAAGCTTAAAAGGCAATAAAACGAAAGGGCTTTTTATTTCGGGGCGGCATGTGAATAGCAAATGCTGTCTTTCAGAAAGCCTTGGCCTGATAGTAATGCGCTTATTTTTCGCTGCAGATTCACCGAGATGTGCAGACACTTAGAATGATTCAACAGATGACAGAATGCTTTTGGTTATTTTCAGGTCTAACGTCACCAAAATGAAAGACTGGATGCAACAGGCGTGCAAGATTATCCTATCTAGTCTGAACACACATCTGTATAAATTGAAATCTATCTACAAATATGAGAAGCATAGAGACTGTGTGCATTG
>JAQMYI010000018.1:17423499-17433845 GCA_030014275.1 Clariallabes melas
ATATACAGTATATTCAGAAATTAAGCTGTAAATGGTCCCTGAATCAACCTTACATTAGCACCATTAGTCAGACCGGAACGCCCTGTACCACACTTTTCTGTTCAGTTTCTATTATGAGAGCCACTGACTTAGTCTTTTCAATCAATTATTGTAGGTTCTGCAGGTGTCCAGGTAGTTTTCAGAGTCACATCTGTCTGGCATGGAAGAGTTACCATGGTTACAGTGTTAGTGTAAGGACCAATTTTGATACCTGCGAGACAGCTCAAGAACATCACAGTCCTACATAACCTACATATTGAATATGACCACTGATTATACAGAATAGAACAGAATATGTAATCAAAAGGCACAAAGTTTGTGGTTGTTATTAAAATAAAAAATAAAAAAAAAGGCAAAAGATGGTTAGGACAACCTTAGCACGACTATCTGTTTTTACACTTATCTTTGATTGATGATGTTTTAGAAGTAGCTTAACCTGTTCCAAGTGTATGCTCTGGCACCTCTATTGCTGCATTTAAACCGCGAAGCAAAAGCAACGCTGAAAAGCTCTCGCCTAATCAACTTGCTGTCCTCTAGCACCGAGCACATTAATCACACTCCTAAATCACAGTGTAAAACAAGAGCAGGCTTGGTGTCGTGCCATCGCACATTTTTGTAGCGGCGCAGAATTTTTGGCTGTAATATGAGCTATTGCTCAAATCCAGAAAGTAAAACGTACAAATGGATGAGGCAGTAAAAGAAGCACTTAAGTTTGTTAATAGACCTCTACGGCTGAACGTGCACTTAGGACGACATTAAGAAAAAACTGTTGCGGTCCAATTGAGACCTTAATAGCAGTCACATCCTATGTGTTATCGTTTCGATAGCGAAAGAAGTCAAAATGAAATCAGATTTGCATCACCTGCTTTAAATATATTCATTTGCATGCCACAAACTTTGCTTTTACTGTACATCGCGCTCCAATCTCGGGTTTGTCCTGCTTAGATTTTATGTCATAGGTTATAGGTTTCAGATCATTCAGCATCATTCTTGCAAAACAGCTGTACTAAGAAACTGGGTTTAGTTCTTCACTTTTTTTTTTTTGCCTAATTATTGATTAAAGCGCAGGCACAGTGGCGTAGTGATTAGCATGGTCACCTTGCACCTTCAGGTTCCCGCCTCGGGTTTGTGTGTGTAGAGTTTGCATGTTCTCCCTCTACTTCGTGGGTTCCCTCCGGGTGCTCCGGTTTCCTCCCATAGTCCAAAGACATGCAGATTAGGCTAATTGGTGTTCCCAGAATTGACCAAAGTATGTGAATATTTGTGTATGGATTGACACGTCGTTCAGGGTGTACCCTGCCATGTGCCTTTACTCTCCTGGGATAGGCTCCAGGCCATCCACGACCCTGTATACGGGATAAAGCAGTACAGACGATTGAGTGTGTGAGTGTGTGTGTGAATGAGTGAGTATTGAATAATGCATAGATATCCTTGCTGTTTTTGTGCTTCTAAATGTCTTTCTTGCTTTTATTGCAGGAATGCCAAAAAGAAGAGATTGATCCAAAGGCAGTGCAAGGACATGCCACTAGAACCGAGAGTATTTCCCATGGAAAGCACTAGAAATGGCCTGTCCTTCTCTCTCTCTCTGTCTCTCTCTCTTTCCCACACCTGACTGCACTTCATCCCTCCAAACATGCTGCCCTTTTTGCCATACCTGTGAACCAGCCTCAGACTTTTTGCCCCTTTAAAGAGGTAGCACTACAGAGGAATAAGCTGCTCCTAAACTGGATAAATAAATAAAAAAAAGTCTAGCATCCCAAATATTATGCAAACATATTCCCAAAACTTGCCTGGGATTCGCAGCTTGTGGGCGAACTGTTCAGAAGACCAAAGAGAAGCGAAAGTGATTTATTACTTTTTATTAATGGTTCAATGTTTAAGAGAGCAAAACCTACAGTGTAGAACTTGAAGATTATATTCAACCTGTGTCTCTGCATCAGTCTGTACACATTATATTGCAAATACTTCATGAGTTATTAAAAGCCAGTGTAAGGCATTTAGTTTTGTATTTATATATGCTGTCCAGAAGAGGGCGCTACAGGCCATAAAAGTGTCCCTGAACTTTTATGAGGATAACAGGAAATAAAAAAGGAGAATTTCCCCCCCCCTTTCAACACATTCTGAAAAAGTGATGTCATCATTTCAAATCCACCCACAAGCACAACTCATACAGTGTGTTAAATTGTACCATCCTTAAATATTCCCTTTAAATATTTTGCTGTTTTGTGCCACTTATTTAACACGCAGTATGGCTTCTACAGAATATTTACACACTTTGCTACAGTGTCTCCAGTCTTGACAGTGTCTGTGTCTATGTTTATTTAAGTCTTGGATGAGAATTTCATCACTCTTCCTTAAGAGGATTTTCTTTCCTATCATGCATTTTTTTTTTTTACGGTAATAGCACCGAGACCACTTTCAGTTCTCATACCACCAAGTAGAGTATGCCATAATTAATGTAATACCTACTGTATATCCAGTGGTTAGCACTGTTAGATTAGGCTGATTAGGGTTCTCAAATTGACTATAGTGTGTGAATGAGTGTGTGTGTGCCCTGCGATGGATTGGCACCCTGTCCAGGGTCTGCCCTGCCTCGTGCCTTAAGTCTCCTGGGATAGACTCCAGGCCCACGCGACCCTATATACAGGATAAAGCGGTATAGACGATGAGTGAGTAAGTGAGATACATCCTAAGTAGTGCCTTTAATTGGCGCATGTTAGTAGCCATGCTGTCATGAGCAGACAACCGGGAAGGTTGTTGTTTCATGCCAGGGCTGAGGGAGTCCCTGGGGAAGTACTGACATGTGGACAAGGACAAGTTGAACAAATTATGTAGGTTTTGTCCCTGCAGTTTGGACAACATATTTTAACTATAGATGATATTGTTGATCAATTTAGAAGCATTTTTTATATGCGTATCCACATCACATCTTCTTTCCCCACTGTGGGATGAATAAATATATATCTTATCTTATTGTATCTTAATCGGATATATATATATATATAGTATTATTATTATTATTTTTTTTTTTTTAGTTATAAAAAAAATAGAATAGGGTGTGACAGAAGTTTATTAATGAGATAATTGTAATATAAGATTTATAAATAAAGGAATCTGAATGATTAAATGGATTAAAAAACAAAACATATAATCTTTGATATTGTAAATCTTTCCAAAGTGCAAGAAGACGTGTATCTGACATTATTAGAAAGAGTCTCCAGTGTCAGTGATTTGTAACAGTCATGATGAATGAGTCTTTAGGACCGATACGCTTTTTTTGGTTCCTCTCCAACACAACATGCTGCCTTTTTCTCTTAGTAAACTTAAAGACATATTGAGAGGTTGGTTATGCAATAACGTTTTATTGCTGCTATAACATAACCGATACCAGGTAGTATCAAAAAGTTTTGAGACTAGTTTTGTAAGACGGCACCAGATGGCAGCACAAGGCTGCATGCACAGTCACAAGAAGCACCGACCTTCATAAGTCAGTGTGCCAAAAGACATCGTTCTGTGTACATCCGGAGCCGTGCAACTGGTGCTATTCTGACCATGTGCGTTACCACATCTGCTATTCATCACTGGGCAGCAAGTTAGAACAACAAGCGAACATGAAATTTTCTCTGAAACTGGGCAAATCTGCCACAGAGACATTTGACATGATTCGTTAAGTTTACAGCGATGGTTCAATGAGTCGTTTGAGGTTTTTTGAGTGGCACGCCAGCTTCAAGAACAGAAGAACATCACTGGAAGACGACAAGGGATCAGGAAGACCTTCACCTTGTGCATGATGATCATCGGAGGAAAATCCACAACATTGCTGTCATTGTCGGTGTGTCATATGGAACAGTGCAGGCAGTCCTCACGTATGATTTGAAGATGCACTGTGTTGCTGCCAAGTTTGTCCCCAGGCTGCAGACCCAGGACCCCAAGGAACATCGCATCGAAGTCTGCCAAGAGCTCCAACAGGGTGCCGTGTATGACTCGTTCTTCAATATCTCTATAGTTTAGAGTTGTGTTTCCTCCTTTCAGCAGGACAGGCTTATGTTTGTACTAATTTGAACCCTTACTTACTAATATGTGGCCACTGAAATACAGTGCTGTAAATATTTAGTCATCATGCTTTATTTGTTTTTTCGGGCAGCATGTGGTACCACAAAAGCTTGCTGTGAAATTCCATAGCAACGCCAACATGCTGTAACAACAAACCAAGTCCATTATGTTCATAACTTATGTTTACTCTCTAACCAATGTTGAATCCACGCACTGCTGCTTTTCTATAAATCTCATCTATCATCACTGCATGAACTGGAAAGACGAAGCTCAAAATATTAAAAAGGGAAATGGGTCCGTCCATCCTGGCTCCATGACCGCTGATGGTGTATGGTGTATGAATTTTTGCATTCCTACACTCCATTGGCAAAAATATGGGTGTCTTCAAATACAGATGAAAGGTGTATTTTTGTTTCATTTGGCTTTGCATGTTCAACTAGTTAGCAAGTGGGAGGTTCAAAGTAGATGGATTGTGCGTGTGTTTTATTTCTTATTATGCTTCCAAAGAAAATTCAAGAAAAATTTTTATTTTTAAAAAGGTTTATAGTATACAGGCATAGAATTAACAAGAACACAACCAATCTACATAAGTGGGTGTATTCCAACTACATTTAAAAACATGATCTTCTGTAAAGATACAAGATTATTTTAAAATACAAGAGACATTCAAGTCAAACTGGGACTTCTTGGGCGATTCTCGTGAATGAAGGTGAAAAAAATGATTTTTACAGACAACTTCAAGCACAGTATGATGATGAAAGTCTTATAGCCATAGTATATCACTTGAATGGTGCAAACATTTTTAAACACATTTTTTAAGCAAGTGGAAAAGCTGATCCTTGAAAATTAACAGATATCTCGTCATCAGCTCGCGAAAGAGATCTGTCTGTGGGAACTGTACACGCAATCATTCACAATCACCACTTGAACATTACAGGAACATTCCCCATACAGTCCTGACCTCGCTCTAAGCTGTTTCCACAAGGAGTTCCTGGGAGGCCAGCGTTTCATTATGGCTCCGGCGTACTGAGGAAACTTTCTACCTTGATGGGATCCAAGCACTAGTGAAACACTGGGATGAGTGTATTAGTGTATCAGAGGATTATATAGAGAAATGAAGTGAATTTTCATACTCATAACTGTGTTCTGTTATTCTTCTAAACCCTAAGTCCTGGTTTGGATTTAGGGCTTGAACACCATTATGTAATATTACATATCTGTTCCACAAAAACAAAAACACCTAAAAAACACGTTTTAGTTACATTTTTAACTAAAAGAAGGTCTTGTTTCCTGTTTGAGGAATAAAAAAAAAGAGCAGTGTTCCCCACAAATAAACACAGTCATAAAGTCAACGGTTTTTCGGACCCCTTGCGTTTATTTCTTTAGCTCAAAACTAAGCAGGAAATGATTTAGTACGGCAAACATGGCTGCAAATAAGCAGTGGAGCTGTAGAAAATGGAAAGCGATGGCTAACACAAAACATCAGTGTACTCAGTGGCCTTGGTCATACCTCAAGCATTAGGTAAGGGCGAGATTTATACATGCATTGACCCTGTATCTATCCTCCCCTCATTATATCCCTTCTTTTAAGTAGTAGACCTGTGTGACAGACTCATGGCTGTGTTTATGAATTCTCTGTCTACTTTCCCTCTCTCCTTTTCACAATGGTATGTCTGTTCCTGTGGAATGTCAGACTGCTGTTTGCACCAAAAACAACACCCTAAAACTAATGTTCATTCAAACAACCGGCCTTCTGATTTTGCCCGCCAGTGGCCCAAGAATAATAAAGTAATCAAGCGCTCCAGTCTCGCCTGGCTAAGAATAGGTGAGCGGCTCCCGGAGATGCTCTGAGCAGATGGTCTGTTCGCAGTGCTGGAGGGAGGAGAGTGGAGGAAAAGTACAGCGGGAATGAGCGTGAGGAAGGTGAGGGAATGAAGCTGACGTATTCATCAGAGTCGCTGAATGACAAGAGTGTGTTAAGAGTTGCACCAAGTGTCTATGCACAAACAGGAGCCTTCAAAGGCATCGGCTTTCTTTCTTTCTGTTCTAGGATAATCACGTTATTTAAGACTGGCATATTGATTACCATGGAATATCACAAATGCATCATACAGTTTATGGTTATTTGCACTTATTTCATCATTTTTTTTCCAGGTTAATGGTGCTCTACATTACCTGAAGGTATTCTGAAACTTTGAATCCAACGTGGGATAAGCAACATCATAAAAGAGCTCTTGCTGTTTTATTCTGATTAGCAAATATTGTAACTGCACTGTCTGAACTGACAATGCCCATAAGACATTTTACCATGGTATAGGTGCCATGATAAGTCATGGAATATACTACCATATTACTATAGTGCACATACTTTGGTGCCACTGTACATTTACTATAGTAGGGTTATACATGTTTATGTACCATAATAGTCATCATCATCTCATCATCTATACCACTTTATCCTGTATACAGGGTCGCGGGGGGCAGGAGCCTATCCCAGGAGACGTAGGCATAAGGCGACCTTGAATGGGGTGCCAATCCACCTCTGGGCACACACACATAGACTGCCAATTACCCTAATCTGCATGTATTTGGACTCACCAAGTACAGTGTTAACCACTAAGCCACTATGCTGGCTATCATAATGGTAATATTTAGGATATTAAGTAACTTATGCAGTGCCTTCCTTGTCAATTAACTTATTAAATTTACCATAATTTTACCTGTTATGGTAACCTCCAAAGGTTAATATGCAATACTATGCAATAAGGAATACCATGTTACTTATTGGGTACCATACCCATAGTACATTCTAACATACTATATATTAGATACCTGATGAACTCACTCATCTTCTATACCGCTTTATCCTGTATTCAGGGTCGCGGGGACCTGGAGCCTATCCCAGGAGGCTTAGGACACGAGGCGGGGTACACCCTGGACAGGGTGCCATTCCATCACAGGGCACAGACACATACACTCATTCACACACTAAGGGCAATTTGAGAACGGCAATTAGCCTAACCTACATGTCTTTGGACGGTGAGAGGAAACTGGAATACCCGGAGGAAAACCACCATGCACGGGGAGTACATGCAAACTCCATGCACACCGAGACGGAAATCGAACCTGGACCCTGGAGGTGCAAGGCAACAGCGCTAACCACTACACCACCGTGCCACCACCTGATGAAGTATGGTACCCAATAATTAATGTGGCACCAAGTCAGCATCAAGTTAATTGACAAGGAAGTTTTAAGGCGACTGGTTGTGGAAAGATACTGTTTTTGTGTTGTGTAGTTTTGGTCCTGATTGACCAATGAAGTATTGTGGTACTCACCATAGTACTGCCACAATACCTACCGAAATGCCATGGTAGGTCGTCTGTAAAGTAATATGTTTACCATGTTAATGTCTGAGGTACCATGTTAATACTTTGACATTTTATAGTATGTACAGTTTACCAGAATGCGTGTGTGAATGTTAAAAAATGGGAACAAATACAATGGTCACCATTGGCCTCCACAGTCCCTAGTTGGACTACAGAGGTTCCTAGATGGATGAATGGATGGATAGTTTACCATAAAAAACTATAGTACATGCCATAGTAAACTGTCTTATGGGGGTTGGCGTACTTCTACCAAAAACATAGCTTCAATCAAAAAATAGCACCAGAATCATTAAGCATAGCACAAATATTTCAATATAATCACATTTAATGGTTTTGAGATGAAGTTTAAGCTGCATTTAACAAGTCATAGACATTATAGTCATTTTGGAGAATTAAAAATGTGAGTTTTCAAGTTTGCAGGAGGCATGGAACCTAGCTAGCATCACAAAAACAACAACAACAACAACAGATATTAGCAAATGGTCTACATTTAAATATGTAGATTTGGAAAATTAAAAGTTTAGAAGCCTGAACTACTGGTGTTGTCAAGAGTTAATTTTAGATCTCCCGATGATCTTCTTTAGTGCTGTGCCACTTGGAAGTCAGGAAAAACTGTAAAACTATATTGTGTGCATCAACACAAAAAAAGAAAAGCTAGCTCTGTTGACTGTTTGAGCTCTGTTGTGTTACCAAAGCAGTCTGCACATCTCTAACCTAATTGCTTAAACTGATGTGGAGCCGAGCTCTTTCAAGCTAGCATCTGAAATTAGCTCCCTGGATTAGTTGCTTGAGTTTTTCTTTTCATTTCTTTTTAAAACTCTGAGGATGATAGCAGTGAGCTAGCTGGCTAGTTCATTATAGAAATGAAGAAATTAAACACTTTTACACCTGGTGTGTGAATTTTCATTACCTGACCTGTTTATTTATTTATTTATTTATTTATTGTATTTTGCTATCTAATCTCAAAACCTTTTTTGCTAACTACTGTAGCTAGTGTAAACTTTCCAGTTTGCCTATGCTCAGTGAAAAGCACCTCAGAAACCTTATGTTTTTAAAATTCTCCTTATCAAATTCAAAATCTATTTAAATAAAAGAAAGCTTTTGTCTGTATATTGGTCAGAACTCGCTCTTTCAATTACATATTTATGTTTCATACATTGGAGGAGCCGAAAATTTTCTGTCTATATATTTGCATGTCTGTCCAGCCAGATTTTGTCACAGAATTACACAAAACTGGCTAGACAGAATTTAATGAAACTTCTGTATTTACCTGAAGTTATACCTGTGCCATAAATTACATAAACATTTTCAGTAGAAGTGAAGTTATAAGCATTTATGAGCACTTATGAAGACACAGAAACGACCGTAATGCCCCTACAAGGTGGCAAAATGTTTAAATACAATTCTTGATCAGACAAAAAAGTGCTAATCATCATGGCTCCAAAAAAATAAAAAATAATAAAATAAAATAATGGTATTTACACTATGAAATCTGAACTTCACAGTTTTGTACCAGATGCTGATCAGCTGATCTTAACTTTTTCTACAAACCTTTTCTACTATTTCTACAAAGTTTTTACCTATCTATAGTCATATATCTCAATTTTGTGCAAACTAATTTTCCTTTGTAAAATGTACCACCACTTTTGTTATAAAATGCAGGCTTATGGACCAGTGGTGAAAAATATCCTGGCAGGTATGATGTTCATGGTTCCTGTAAACAGGTGGAGCTGAATGAAAATACAAGCCGAAAAATACTGTCACACGTTTTTTAAGCCTGGTCTTTATTACTTCTGAAGGGAAAAGTGGGAGAGTCCAAGCATACTTTTGGTTTCCTCCACACCCAGAACATTATTGTTTCACACCCACATATGAGTACTTCTAGACAGAATTTTTTTTTAATCAAAGTTTTTTTTTAAATTTATTTTCAAACTATACAGAAAAAACACAAGAAAACACAACAAAAGAGAACACAAAACCAACCCCCCCAACACCAGACAAACACAAGGATGCCATGAAGATCAGATGTCCATAAAAAAATAAAAATGAAATAAAATAATAATAATAATAACATAAGTAATCTTCCCCACAACCTTGATTTACAGTACAATATTATCTGAGTTCATGCCCTCAGCAAAAGTTAAGAAAGGCTGCCAAATACTGTAGTATAAAATGTGCCAGTAGACCCTCTAACTGTTTACCTAATTTTCTCCAGCTTAAGACAGTACATCACTTCCATATTATCCAATGTTGGTGGCTAAATGTTGGTGAATCAGGGTCTTTCCATTTAGTCAATATCAGTCTCCTAGCCAAGAGGGAGCAGAAGGCCAATATTTTAATTTTCCTTTGGTTAAAACTAGTGTCAAAGTCTAAAAAATATTGGTCCAGAAAATGTAAAGTCTTGGACAAGCCCAGAACATATTCAGCATCTATCACATGTGGTGTCTATATCAGCTTTAATCCTAGCAAGTCTGACATTTGACCAATGTAGACGATGCACAATCTTGAATTGTATTACAGCATGTCTAAGGCAAATGGAGGATGAAAAAAATTCCCTGTATTATTTTGTGCCAGATTTCCTTTGAAATTGGTTCATCTAAATCTGTCTCCAATTTATTTCTGAGTAAATTTAAAGGTGTTGAATCATACATATTGAGTAATTCATAAATCCTGCGTATAGTTTGTTTTTGGACTGATTTACATTCAAATATTGAATCTAATGAAGAAAGTGGAGGGCATGATGGGAAATTATTAGAATTCAATGCCACAAAATTCCGAAGCTGCAAGTACCTATAAAAATGTGATTTAGGAATGTCGTATTTCTGTACCAACTGTTCGAAGGATGCAAAATTTCCATCAATATAAAG
>JAQMYI010000018.1:17446354-17459333 GCA_030014275.1 Clariallabes melas
TGGGATGACACCAGAGCAGCAGACCAAGTCCAAAGTATGACCTTTTGAGTGGGTAGGTGCTTTAATAAATTGCTGCAATGCAAAATAAATGGCTTGGATTGAGGTCAGGACTTCCAGCTGAGTTCCTGTAATGTGCAAGTGGTGTTGGTGAATGAATCTGTCAAGTCCCGGTTTGACTCGAACGCCCCATGCACAATAACGAGTAATAGTTATAGAATAATAGTGCTGGAGCTTTAAACCCTGACAGCACCAATAAAAAAAATTGCGATTTAAAAAAAAAAAAAAAAAAGTGATCAGATGGAGAAAAATAATTGGGTGAATTTTCTCTTTAAAAAATAATATAAAAACTGTAATTTCAGTCGTGTTCTGTTATTACTGTAATTGCTCTGAACTTCAACAAGAACCTCTTAACGCTCAGACTAAAGGAGGAAAAAGTCCACGTTTATTCAGATCAACTGAAGAACTCAGATGGATGTAGATAAGTCCAGAGCAGAGCAGTGTATCAGTAAGTCTAGCTCGCAGTATCGACAAGCATGTCTTTATATCTGGAACAAGTCGGTGTGTTGTGTAACCTAATCAATCAGTGTGACGTAGTGCAATGTACTGTACACACAGCTCGTTATCAAAGTCGTACACAAACCGGCACCTGATTCTTCGCAGCAGGACCTCGTCAATACCGATACGGAAACTGAGCTTTATAACAGCAGACCTGACGTTCTGTCAAACCCCGAACTGGATCCGAGAACAAGTAGTTTGTGGGAATAAAACTTTCTGTACTGTCGTGGGAATAGAAACTGTAGCTGGTTGCCAGGGAGACGACTAGCTACAACAGCTGGGTGCTGCTGGCGCTATTTATAGCAAAACCCCTGCTGTAATAACACACAGACATCGAGTGTAGTGTAAATAACACGGCCAGGACTTTACGCTGCGTCGCCCTTTACGCTGTTCAAACAAAAAACTAATAAAAAGCAAACAAAAAACAAACAAAACAAAAAACTAATTAAAAACCTAAGGAAAAAAAAAACAAAAAATCAATAAAGATTTTCTTCTTGTAGTATGATACAAACTACAAAAAACAAAAAAAACAAAAACAAACAAAACAAACAAAACAAAAAAAAATGATAAAAAGCAACCAAAACAAAAAAACTAATAAAAAGCAAACAAAACAAAAGTAATTTTTAAAAATCAATAAAGATTTCCTCTTGTAGTATGACACAAACTACAAAAAAAACAACTAAAAGCAAAAACAACAAAAAAAACTTAATTAAAACAAACAAAAAAAACAACAACAAACCAACAAAAAACAAACACAAACAAAAAAAAACAAAAACAAACAAATCAATAAAGATTTTCTTCTTGTAGTATGACTCAAACTACACAAAAATAAACAAATAAAAACCAAACAAAATAAAAACTAAAACTAAAAAACAACAACAACAAAAAAAAACAATAAACAAATAAAAACCAAACAAAATACAAACAAAAACTAAAAAACAAATTAAAACCAAACCAAACAATAAACAAATAAAAACAAAAAAAACTAAAACAAAAAAACTAATAAAAATCTAACCAAATAAAAACCAAACAAAACATAAAAAATAAAAGGGCAAACAAAAACAAACAAAAAAGCAAATAAAACCAAACAGAAAACAAATAAAAACCTAACAAAAAAACTGAAAACTGTAAAGGACCGGTGATACCTCTCCTGATCTGACCTGTGGTAGCTGTCCTTCTGGAACGCCGTCCCTGTAGAAGATGATCCGGGTGGGCTTGAAGCGGGTGGACTTGTAGAACTGGATGAGGAGCTCACGCACCATGTAGGAGAGATCTTCGATTATCTCCTGCCGCGGCCTCTGCACCCGCACCGTGGCACAGTATCGGCTGGGGTGGGCGTCCATACTGCCCACTACCTACACACACACACAGAGAGAGAGAGAGAGAGAGAGAGAGAGAGAGAGAGGTGTGTAAGAAAAAGTTCTCAAGTCTCAGAACAGACTGATTAAAAAGAAAAATGCAAAAATAAAAAGCTAGGTTATTGAGCAAAATCTACTAAATCAACTCGAGGAACACATAAGAGCCTGAATGGTGTTATTAACATCCTTCAATCACACTTCTACACCTGTATACTGCAACACCACGAACCCGCTTCCCCTTCAAGTCTGACTCTTCTGCGTCTCGGATAGCTTCGCCTGTTAGGGATTTTATCTTTATCTAGATTTCTGTAAGGCTGCTTCGAGACCGGTTATGCAAACAAAATTGACTATTTCATGATTTCCAGGGATCTAATGAGCGATGTTGTCTACAATCAGCAAAAACATGTTTCTATGTCAGAGTCATACCCGTAGAAATCTATAACGTATAGATATAATGTTGTAAAAATGCTGCCATCTAGTGGTTAAGGGAAAAAAACGTAAGAGTCCTCGTTTCACCTCGCTGCTTAGGAAATGCGGTCAGTGCTGCTGCTCACCACCACACCCTCCCCACACACACACACACACACACACACACACATCTCTCCCTCGCTCCCTCTCAGTCTTCCTGTGACTCAGTCGTTCGTCACCATCGCCCGCCGACTGAAAGCTCTCCAGAGCGGACAGGGTGCGAGGTGACGTGAGTCCTGATCCTGCATGATTCATCGCCCAGCCGTACGCTCTCCCTCTCTCTGCTAACCGCTCCTAATTCCTTCCTCCTCCACCTCTGCTCCGTCTCTCGCCCACTGAAGTGCTGTTTAAAAAGCCACGAGGGCAGGACGGCAGAGCAGAGATGGGAAACGGAGACGAAGCGCCGCTTCTAACGTCGCATCCGGCCCCCGACGGCAGAGCCGTTTAATATTTACTACAGGCGTGTGGAGAAGATTGATTAGGGGAGGAGTGGCATTCTGTCGGCTTAAAAACAAAAAGGAGGACGAACACTCTGGGTTACATGGCTCGGTCAAAAAACAAGGGAGCAAAATATAAATATGTTCAGGACACGGTGTAAAAAATAATAATAAATAAATTAGGAAAAAAGCTAATCTGATAAAGAAAGAAAGAAAAGAATGGAAAGATAAAGAAGGGGAGGGGAGTAAAAAAATGCACATAGAAGTAAAAAGCCAAATGCAAAAACAAAGATATATATAAAAAATTTGAAGTACCAAAAAGGAAAAAAGTAACAAAAACACACAAAGAATTTCTATATGTGAACTAAAAAGGAAAAGCAACAAGAGGAGAAAAAGCAAACAGAAAGAAAGATTTAAGAACGAAAGAGAGAAAGAAAGAAGGACAAAGTTACAAAAAAGAAAATAAAAATAAAAAGAAGAAGAAAAAAAGACAATATAAAATTCAATATATGGATACAAAAAATCTAATGAAAAAAAGTTTAAAAAGCTAGGGATGAAAAAGGAAATAAAAAGCAACACCGCAACCGTTTACATTTTTTAAAATAAAGAAATAAATGTTGGTTATCAGAGAAATAAAAAGAAAAAAAAGTATACAGAAAAGACAAGGAGGCATTCAATCGATCAACTGAAAAATAAGAAAAGGAATGAAAAGAATGATTATAAAAATAAAATAAACTATAGGAAAAAACAGGAAAAGAAAAAAGCAAAGCAAACAAAGAAAATTTATGTAATAATAAATAAAGAAAAAAAGAAAGAAAGCAAGAATTGACTTGATTGACTAGAATTGATGAGAGAAAGGAAAGAAAGAAAATAAAAGGCGTGAAAAAAAGAGGAAAAAATAATGCTGTGAAAAAATACAGAAAGTAAAAAAAAAAAAAAATTTGTAAAATGAATAAATTAATAAAAAAGGAAAGCTTGTGAGCTCCACAGTTTCACAGAGTCTGAAACAGTGATATCAGTCAGAATGCAGGTTCATGTGACCAGCTTCAATAAATTCATCGTTCTGATTGTTGATTTACAGCATCATAACTCAGTCTCACACACACACACACACACACACACACACACACACAGACACACACACACACACAAACACACACACAACCTGTGTCTAAGTTTTGGCTGATGACTAAAGAGTCACACACTCTCTAATGTAGGACTAGTTTCTTAAAGTAAAAAGCCTCCTCATCCTCAACTATTTGCTACTTCTCCTCCTTTCCCTCATCATCTCCATCCTCCTCCTCCTCATTTTTATTTGTGTGTGTGTGTGTGTGCTGTATGTGTAAGAAGTTCAGTGTACAGAGACGTTCTTACTGCAGTAATGGACGGCTTTTTCCCGTCTCCGGCTGGTGGGTGTGTGACGTCGGCACCCAGGAAGATGACGGGCTGCTGGAACACTGCGGACCTGCCAACGTATCACACACAATCTGCTCATACCTGATCTGATCTCAGATCACACACACACACTTCTTCCTCGCTATGTCTGTTTTTATACCCGTCTCACTCACTTTCTCTTATATACGTCTCTTTGCATCATGTAGCTCTTGTTCCTCCTGTCTCTCTCTTCCTCCATCGCACACTGTGTGTCTCTCTCTCTCCGTTTCATTTCTTCTGTCTACATGGCTCTTTGTCTCTTTCTCTCCAAGTGTCTTTCTCTCTGTCCGTTTCCTTCCATCTTTCTCTGTCCTCTCAGTCTGTTCCACTCTTTCCCTGTCTCTCTCTCTGCCTCTCTCTCTCTATGGCTTTCTCTGTCTACCCTTTTTCTCTGTGTCTCTCCTTCTCTGTCTCCATGTCTTTGTCTCTTTCTCTAAAATTTCTTTATCTCTTTCTGTTTCTTTCCATCTCTCTCTATCACTCTGTCTTTCTGCCCTCTCAGTCGGTTTCACTCTGTCCTCCCCTCTCTTTCTCTGTCTCAATGTCTCTCCCTCTGTGGCTACCCATCTCTTTCTCTCTCCCCTATGTTTCCATGTCTCACCTTCTCATTATGGCTTTCTTTGTCTACCCCTTTTCTCCCTCTCTCTCTCGCCCAGTCGCTCCTTCTCTGCCTTCATGTCTCCCTTCCTTCTCTCCCTATATATTTCTCTCTCTGTCTCCTTGCCTCTATATCCATCTTGTCCTATATATCTCTCCGTGTCCCTCTGTCTCCATGTCTCTCCTTCCCTCCTCCTGTATACAGTGGGGCAAAAACATTTTTAGTCAGTCACCAATTGTGCAAGTTCTCCCACTTAAAAAAAGATGAGAGAGGCCTGTGAGAGATGAGAGAGGCCTAATTTTCATCATATGTTTACCTCAACTATGAGAGACAAAATAAGAAGAAGAAAAAAATCCAGAAAATCACATTGTAGGACTTTTAAAGATTTTATTTGCAAATTATGGTGGAAAATAAGTATTTGGTCAATAACAAAATTTCATCTCAATACTTCGTTATATACCCTTTGTTGGCAATGACAGTGGCAATGTTCATTGGAAACAAGTTTGCAATACTTTTGGGGAATAATGGAGATTGGTTATTAGTTGTTTGGATAAAGTTTAGTTTGTTGGGGTCAGTGGTGATTACTGGGCACAATGGAGATCAGTTATGGAAAAGCAATTCAGTCAGGCATTAGACACCGTCTATGCGTCAGCTGAACCTGCTCTCCCAAATGATATTACCAGCAGCTGACATGTGAACTGGACAGCTGTACCAAGTGCCAGAGAGTCACTCAAACTTACTCAGCAAGTCTCTTGGTTTTATTGCTAGACTCGTTTTTAAGAGCAAAATCTAAAATTAAACAGTCACTACATTGACAGGACGGATTCGATCCACTGTTAAACTTAGTTTTAAGCAAAATAATATATCACATTACATACAAGTGTAGTCATATTTATTTATAGGATTTGATCAAACTACCTTCTGTGCATTAGCCCAAAGCCTTAAACATTGAGCCATCACTTCCCCTAATGTGATTAACCTATTCATCCCATGCTGTCAAGCAACTGACTACTAGGCTTATTTCTAAAATAGCCCGGCAGTGGGATATCATATGGCCCATGCTGAAGTTGATACACCGTGTTGGCACAGCTGTCACAAGATGGAGAATCAACTGTTAGCACATGCCTTACATATCACAGATTGTAAGTTTTTTTTTACTGTGGCCAGTCCCTATATATATATAGTGCTGTAGTGCTGGTGACATCAACAGATGCTGTTGCTACTGTGGGCTTTGGGACTGACAACATCGGAGTGATTTTTTCTGCATAGGTTTAGGAGTTTAAGGTCCTTGCCCAAAGCCCCAACCGTGGCAACCCAGCAGGAGCAAGGCTCAAGTCCCCAACCCTCCGATCAATCAGCAACCCAAAGGTTCAACTGCCTGAGCCACCACTGCCCCAAATGCTATTGGCCATATGCAAATATGTTCCAAGCCATCTTAAATATCGGTACTCATGTTGCTTAGAAAGAGCTATGGAATGACTGAAGGTCAAGAATAAGAGAACGTATCCAGGTTTAATTTTCGATTTCTAAACGATTCCAGAAAACTCAGTCTATAGTCATGTGAAAAGCATACACAGCGGTAACATTTCATAGAAAAATTATTTTACTATATATTTTTTTTTTACAATTTTTGAAAAATGCTTCTTTAATTGTTCTTGGAATATATGATAATGTTTAAAAAATTCTTAACCTGGAACAATTTTAGCTTCCTTCAGAGAAAAGATCTCATGAACAAAGTGCACACCGTTCATAAATATTAACAATCCATTCTTCAGCATTAATCCACCATAAGTGAAAATAATAAAGTATAATATACTTTATTACACGTATGATTAAAAGTAAATCAATGTTTTACACCAATATACATGTATATATAGGATTTTGTCAGAGAAAATGAAGACCATTCCAAAATTTACACCCTGAGACCTCTTAAAATTGACCTCTGCTAATAATCCAGTACTCCTACTAAAAGCTAACAGAAGAGTTTGAAGAATATTGGGACTATGTACAGTATGACAGGCAGTCATGTGACAATGTATGAAATGTTCACAGAGACACACACACACATACAGCTGTTATCCAGCTATTCCAGTTATGAAGGTTTGGGATTAACCTTCAGCTCCTATCAGAAATCTCCCATGCAGCAGGTCCTGAGGAGCTGAGCCAGTCACGCCAACACCCCCGAACACAATGTGTGGCAAAGTTGAAGAATGTCAACTCTGAAATCCTTCAAAGTCTCATTCATGAGCTGACATGGCTGATTTCATTATTTAGCTTTCACCAGTAAATTACCAAGCTGAAAGAGTTTCGTATCATCCTTTTTATCTTGAATTATCCATTTACAAGCAAAATAAAGTAATTAATTGTAGGCTTATAAATCTATTTACACTCCAAGGATTCATTAATCAGTCCAGACTCCAGTAACTTCAAATTAGTTAATGAGCATTTTTATACTGAAGAATAAATTGAAATAACTGAATAGTAAAAATGGTAAGTGTTAATACAGTTAAGGGTTTAAATCAGCAAGTTTCTGCTCTAGTGTTTGGAAGGTAGTAAGTTAAAATCCCAGCATACTAAACAAGATCCACTGTTAGGGTCCTTGTTCAAGCCCTAACCTTAAAAAACTCATCTCTGTGATTATATATTAATTTGGACAAATGTGCCATCATTCATGGTTTCATTAGTGAAGAAATAAAACATTTAAGGGTGAAGTTTACCAACCAAAACCAAAGTTTATCTTTAAAACTGCATCAGTCCTTTTTTGGGAGGTTCTATTATGAAATTAGCTGGCATGCTTTTTATGGAGACAGTGGCTTCTCCATACACTACTTATCTATTCCTTCCATCCATGTAGGAACCTCTGTAGTCCAACTAGGGACCATGGAGGCCAATGTTGATACCTATTTTATTTATTCCCATTTGACGACCATGGTAGGACCTCCAGTCAACATTCGCACATGCATTCACACCCTTCAGGCAATGTAGGAAGCATGGGAAGAACATGCAAAAAATGGTGATTAATCTATTGTTTTATGTTATTAACTTTTGTGACATGAAAATGTTACCTTACATTGTTAATTTTAAGCGTTACTTAAAGTCACAAGTTTTGCATCACTTGTAGCTCATAGGCAAATAGTTTCACATTGGAAATCACCTGAACATCTGAACATCATTAATGAAATTAAAAATAAATCGCACGTCATGGCAACATTTGATCTCATACGTTGATAAGAATCTGACTTTAGTTATATCATAAATAAATGTCCTTAGCTAATACTGTCAAATGTATGCAGTAAACTATGATTAATTCTATCTCTATTATTAAAGACTGAGGGTTTCCGTTTAACTTCTATTAAAAAGAAAAAGAAGGGGGGTGGGGGGGTCCACAGTATGGTCATAAATGGATTTGCCTCTCACTAGCCTGTAGAAGCCTCATACATAGCTCTGCATGATAAAGAGTTTGACCTACATTTCAGTATATATTTACCCATTCATTTAGCACTACGATCAAACCTGCCCTTCCCTCCCACCAGAATCCTTTCAGACCAAAATTGGGGATAACTTGATCTAGAGCTGAACTATCAGTCGCCCTTGTCGTCTGCGGTGCTGGAGAGAATGCCAGTCTGCTTCTCATCTTTCACCCAGGCAGATCTCGTGAGTGGGTCAGGGGAAGTGGGGTGATGATGGTAGTGGTGGTGAAGGTGGGTATGTGCGTATCTGTGAGAGCAAGGGCAGATATATTTCCAAGTGCCCATTCCTAAATATAACTTATAGGTTAAATATAACCAATAACTTATTGAGCAGCTCTTTTCCCAACGGGCATGAAGTAGGCACTTCAGCTCTCATTACCATGCACAAGATAAGACTCGTCCTCTTACCATCTGGGGGTGACTTTAACATCTAAGAATGTGTCAGTATGAGAGAAAGGCACTGTGCATAGAGTAGGAATGAGATTTTGTCCTAAAATGAAGGAGATTTGATCTGTAAGCAATATTGCTTATAAGTGTTAATCTTTTTGCGTTAACGTTTACAAATTATTACTACTTGCTCATGTAACTACATACCTTTCATATCACTCTCATCACTTTTAAAGCTGTAATCAGTCATAACCTCTTTACGCTATGATGTTTACAAGATGTGGATTAAAGTGTCATCATATGTACATATATATACTATATGTGTATATGTAATCTGTTGTGATGTTTCCAACACAACGAATAAAAACACAACCACAATAAGTAAATCCAATGTCTTATTCCATTGTGAAAGTTTTTTTTTTTTCATTTGTTCAAAATTGTTAAACTCAACAGCCACCCATGCTATACAGCCATTCATCTATATTCCAGCAGCCATATGCTTTTTATATAGAAAAGAAAAAAAGCTTCATACAGTAGAGTATTAAAAAATTGTTGTCACATCTAAAATAAGTCATGTTTCCATTATAATATTTACAAGGTAGAACTGATTTTCTCTTAATTTACTATTTACAGTTCCGTACACAAGCAACTCCCGCTGGTTTGGCTGTGCTGAAAAAGAAAGCAGAAGAAGAAAGGGTGGTTAAGGTGGGAATGAAATAAAATGTAATAAAATAATAAAAACAGTCTAGGATCAAGAATCAGATCCTCACCTATAACTTATTGAGCAGGTCGTTCCGGAGATCCTCATAAACCTGGCTGTAGAGCTCGTACTTCGATGTTGTGCCATTCAGATAATCTGTAGCCCAACAAATTAAAAGATAAATAAAGAAAGAAAGAAAGAAAGAAATGCCAACTACGGTCCATTGGCGCCTTTTAATATCCGTTGATTGATTAATCACTTACGAATTGGTATGCAGTATCTCTCCATCTCTTTCCTGTATTTCAAGTACATGGGCCAGACGTGGCCGTCAAACAGACCAGGAGGGTCAGGAATTGTGTAGGCTCTTGTGCTATGTTTGGAAACAACCAACAACTCAACAATGAGCGGGCAAATTCTTAACCCGGACTGTGATTGATCTGTAGTGTTGCGGGTCCTACCTTCTTCTCCTTTTGCACTCTTCGTATGGAATGGTCACATAATAGCACTTGTCAAAGAGTTCAACCAAAGGTCTGCAAAGCAAAGGCCAAAGCTGTAAGCATATAATCAAGCAAGTTGAAAGTCTACTAAAATACCAAAGCTATGCAAACCCACTTGTAATTATAAATGAGAAAGCCTTCCACAATGAGTATGTGGAGCTCTTTCTCAGGGTCGGACCCGTCGGTTAAGGGCGACAGGGTCACGCCATGAGAGCGAGCGAACTTCACTGGGTTCTCAATCCAGGCTTTTACAGTGTTCACCATGGCCTCCATGTCCAGAGATGTGATCACTGCACAGGGGAAGACAGACAAACAGAGAGCACGTCTCACAAACCATGATAATGGCTCTTCGAAATATAACAGTTTGTTGCCTTTTGTATACTTTTTCTGTTCTTTTTACAGATGTTGTTGGTTAAGTGTTAAGATGTTATAACACTAACAGTCAAAAAGTATCCATTACAAAGACATTTTTAGGTTCGTGTTACAGAAAAAAAGGGTAAACAAATATGGTCATGGAAAGATGAGGAATACATTACTGTCGTTTATTTTTCCTACAGCCGAAAGCCACTCTTACCATCCCACTGTTTAAAGCCGTCCTCCCCGACCTCTATTTGATCTTGGGGCTGCAATAACAGTGACCAATAAAACATTGCTGCAGATCGCGCACGCAGTGCTGATCCCACCTGGACATACGACGCCAAGCCCTCAGGCTAAACATGGCCGTCTTGTTCAGTTCAGTGAGCCAATTCATTTAGTAATTTAAACCTCAATCAAGCAGTTTAGGCCTTGACTGGGGAGGTTCTGTGGAACTATATTGAAGATTTAGGTTAACTGAACTGAATTATTATGGGAGTAGATGTCTTATGATTTTCTGATTATTCATTATGCTTTGTAATATATTAAAAAATAATAGCATTACATTCAATTGATTTCCTTATTATTAATCAAAGAAGCAGAAAAGTGGTTATGCTGCTGTAGTGTGCATTGTGTATGCCATGAGTACAGTTAGTACTCGTTGACTTCAAAAAAATTAATTAGTGACATAAAAACAACTTGAGCACAAATGAATGTCTGATACCTCTACGGCTATGTGTGTGTGGCATCTAAGAGTGATCGAGAGGTAAAATCGAGACATTCATTTCAAGTGTGTTTGAGGGTGGCTGTCCAGGAGAACACCAGCGTAGGAAGTGAAAAGAACCACATGGCACGGACAAAAACAAACAGACAAACAAACAAACAAACAAACAAACAAATAAACAGTATACAGAAATCCTATAAATCCTCACGTTACCTGATGTTCCCTGTGGTCATCTTATACCACCATATGTGGTTTAATATAATCTAATAAATCATATCATATGCTAATAAAAGGAGGAAGTACAGGTGGACAGTACATACCTTGAAAAACTCATCCTGATGTATTACACAACAGTTTGGCAAGATCTTCACAAGCCTTTCGGTCAGGGTGGTTTTCCCACCATTGGTGACACTGCAAACAGGATCGTACACATTTCATCAGCTCAATAAAATCTTATAGATAATCAATATGCAACTTTATACAGTCATTAAACACTTACCCGCCTATTCCGATGATACACTTCATCTTACACCCTAGTGAATAACTCTTGGTCTAAAAAAAAAGAAAGAAGGAAGGAAAGAAAGTAATGAGAATGCGTTTTTTTCTTCCACCTTCTCCTACACTCCCCTTTTCTGTACTATTTCATTGATAGTCTTGGCCTCCTTGTTATATATATATAGCCGACTCCGCTGCGCGTCACTCGGCACAATGCCCCACCCCTTCTTTCCGCATAACCAATCATGGTCTGCGGTACGTCTAATCACGAGCCAGTTCGCCGAATTCTCGTGCACCTGTTGTCTCTCGTCACACCACGTGGACGCAGACCAAATGAGCCCCAGGTCATTAATAACCACACAATGCCTGTAATTTTTATAAAGGCGAAGATTTCAGGTTAGATGTCATGTGATAATTACCTTCTAGATTGTCTAGATATATAGATTATATAAACTATAGAATGCAATATCATGTTACTGTATTTCACTAGGGGTGTGTGACAGTCAGACTACTACACTATAAACACACCAGCAAAATAAATATTTTAATACTAAATTTATTGCTATACATTATATACTGACATACATGATAATATTATAATAATATGATAATATTATTAATATTATATTGATACAGTATACATCATACTAGTTACTTTCCATAATTTCCCCTGTTGTCTGAAAAAAAGAAAGCCTGTCTCTCTTTCTCTCCACACACACACACACACACACACACACACACACACACACACACACACACACACACACACATATAACATATATATAATTTTTTATATATACAGTATATATATATAAAAAACAAATTAATTTATTTTTTGCATCCAAAAAGCCAAATTTTCTTGTATTTTTAATGTAGTCTTGAAATCACCAGCCTGATCATCTGTCATCATCTGCACCTGTTTCTCACAGGTTCATGCCTTAAGTTAGACAGTTTTGACACCTCAGTGATTCATAGGTCACTGTGCGGCTTAACATACAAAAGCATTCCTCTGAGGTACAGGGGCTGGACTGAACATGAGGCCTTCAGGAAGCCTGGCGAACTACATGCACCCTTTAGAATGCATAGTTTTTTAGAAGACTATGTTAAAAATCCAAGAAAGTCTGTCTCTTTGGAAGCAAAATATGAGGAAAAATACATTTAAAACCCATTGTGAACCAGACTGTGAAAAAGACAAAGTCTTTTTAACCTCCAGGCTTCCTGAAGGAATCTTCCCTTTTCATTTTTGGCAAGTTTTTGGCTCTCATTTTCAGTCCAGTCCCTGTACCTAGGCAGACTCTTATGTTCATGTATGTTAAGCCACACGTGACCTTAAATAACGCAGCTGACGCCAGATGTTCAGGCTGGTGATTACTGTACTGGTGCTGCTGAATGCTAGTGGAAGATATAAGAGGGGAAATGAGGTTGTTAGTTCAAGTTCAAAGTTCAAAGGCTTTTATTGTCATTTCAACCATATACAGTTAGTACACAGTGAAACGAAACAA
>JAQMYI010000018.1:17459725-17478369 GCA_030014275.1 Clariallabes melas
AGAGTTTTCCTCACCTCAGCTGTAGTGAGACACAGCACCTGGTCGTTCGGAGGAGGGGTGGTCTTCCTCGCCGCCACTTTGATTTAATCTACATAATTTAATTGCATTTAATACAAGGAAATGAGGGGTGCCTTAAGACTTATGTATATATGCAGTATAAATATACCCTGATCATCCATAACTTTACAATCATTAACATTAAAACCACCAAGGAGGATCTGGCCCCTCACGGCATGGTGGCCTCTGTGGGTGTCCTGTGGTGCCTGGCATCAAGACAGATCATTTGGATGCTGTGGTTGGTGGGGTGTGTGTGACTTTCAAGCAATTCGAGTTACAATACCATTTCTATTGGATTGGACTACACGGACCAGCCTAAACTCCATGTGCATCACTTATGTGCATCATCACCTTGGCCGCCCATGACCCTGTTGCCGGTTCACCGGTTTTCCTTGCTTGGACCACTTTTGCTAGCTTCAGGGACAGAATGTCTGAATTTGCTGCCTGTATATCCCGCTCACATTCAGGTGCCACTGAAATGCGATAATCACTGTCGTTCACTTCACCTGTCAGTGGTCATAATGTGATATGTATGTATGTATGTAGGCATTGTATGTATGTACAGTATGTATGTATACTGTATATGTGTGTGTGTCTGTGCATAACATACACACCAACAATCATTAATCTTCCGTAAGCAGAAACACAGTTCAGGCTGTAACCTGAGCATAAGATTGAACTAGGGAACTGGAAACTGTGAGGTCACTGTGCTGTCATATTGGGGCATTTATGGGTGAAAGATGTGCAAATCTTTATTTGCTTAGATTAAGCTGGCTAATGACAGAAAAGAAAAATGTTTTGAATGTGACAACCCCTGTTAATTCAATGTGTCTTCAAGCTTTTACCTTGAAGGCAACGTTGTAAATAAACCCTTTATTCATTTCAGCATGTAGAATGCATAGGTTTGTGCAGAAATCTATTTTCAATATTAGTACAATAAACATACTGTCATGTAATAAGGTATCTCCTGCTTGGGTTCATGTTGTCCTTGTAAGAAAAGGGAAGAAAGGCAGCATTCAGGTGTAGTGGAAATACACACCGGACAGCAACAGACCACACAGAAAAGGCTTAAAAACAAAAAGATTTTACAAAGTCATTCCGTTATGTGTGAATAATACTAAAACTGTGGTGTTATTGACTCTTGTAAAAACAGATTGAAAATAACACATTTTAGCTGTACAGAGGAGGTGCACTTGGTGCCCTTCTTCTAAAAACCTACAGTAACCTTGGCCTTGGCACAGGCCTTATGATCCATCATGCCTTACGTTGTACCAATGGATCACTTTACTCTGACTCTGGCTTCTGTCACCTCTCTTACATATCACAAGTAGTCATTTAATTATAGTATTGACAAGTTGAAAGATGCCTTTCTTAGATCAAAGGAAAAGAAGCACCTTGAATGCAGATGGGATACACATTTACTACATATAGATCAATATATCAGAGAAAGGGTTTCATGTACGTTAAAAACATACAGTATATACCCAGTTTTTATATATGATGATATTTGCATGCCCCTAAATTTCTAAATTATATGTAACCCAAACATGTAACTATAGGCAAACAACATACACAATGCCTTAACATTAACAACACCTACTGTATAATATGGCCTCTGCTTGTCTGAGGGTGTGGCTCTGCAGGGCCTCTGGGGGTGTACTGTGGTCTCTGAACCAGGACGTTGGCAGTGGAGCCCTTGGGTTTCTGGATGGGTTCTCCATGGATCAGACTCCAACGGGGAGTTCACTTTAATAACAGCCTTTAGCTTTATTTTTGGATGAGTGTTTCTCAACTTCCTCTTGACAGTAGCCTGGTCAATCAATCACAGTAATATCATGGTCAGCAAATTATTTAGTATTAGATTTGGTCCTGTGGGCTGGTGCTAAGTCTAGCTGAAAAAAGAAAATCAGCCTCTCCATAAAGCTTGTCGGCAGACAGAATCATGAAGTGCTTTAAAATCATCCTAGTTGAGGGCTGGATTGACTTCGGACTTGATAAAACACAGTGGACTAACGCTAGATGATGACATGGCACCTCACATCTTCACAGACTGTGAAAACCTCACATTAGATTCTGTGATACTAGGAATGTCTCCAGCCTTACTCTACGCCTTGTTAAGCTCTCCCAAGATCATGAATCAAATTTGCTTGGCAATCTTCTTACTTTTTCTGCTAATTTTCAAATAAAAAAATTTCCCTTCCAATCATCATTATCGTCCAGTTCCATCTTCACGCTCACCAGCACCTTCTGTGGTTGTGTCAATGATCATCTTCTGGACAACTGTCAAAAAAGTAGTTTTCCCCATCTTTGTAGACTAAGAGATATAAAGTATTTATAATGAAGAAGAAACTCGAAATGAAGAATTCTAATATTTTGAGGTACTGGATTTTGGATTTTCATGAGCTGTAAGCTGTAATCATTGAAATTAGAACAAAAAACATGAAAATATTTCACTTTACACGTAATTAACCTGGAATAAATCATATATTTCACTTCATGCATTATTAGCTTTTTTCATGTGTTATATTTCTGTTTTTTATTTTATTTATTTATTTTTACTACTACATCCATTATACAGTGTACTTCAGACATGGAAACTGCTCTCTTGACAGCTATATCACTTAGAAATGTTATAACTGAGCTATGTCGAGCCAGAGATCAGCAGCAATTATGTGGAAGTGTTGCTGGCACAGAGGGAATTTTCCCTACCAAGAAGTTAAATGACCCATGTGGCTTTTATTGGAGCAGGCTCAGCTCTATATTTATCACTTCACCACTGTATGTGTTTGGGTGTGTGTGGGTGTGTGTGTGGGGGGGTTGGATGTTTCAGATGGTATAAAAAAAAGAAACAGAAAAAGGTGCCCTCGCATCATGGACGATGCTGATGCAATCAACAGGAACGCTTGTGGTCATGGGATTAGTCTGGACTGGTCATGCAGTCGTCATTTCCAGTGTGATTTCACTTTGACCGGGTCATTGTGTCTTTTACTCCTAATTAGATCAAAAACATTCCCAGATTCTAAGAGGGGCAAAGAACATGAACACATGACTTGTAGAAGAGCCATTAGGACATGTGTCACTTCCTTTGTGGTAGAACTATTTCTATTTATGACACAACCTTGGATATATGCTATCACGCATTAAAGTGTGTGTCACTGTTTATAGTTGAAGTGGTTTTAAAATGGCAAAATGATGGCGTTATCTTATCAGCACAGTTCATTGTTCAGAGCGGTGCTCAGTGTGGAAAGCTACAGTATTGTGCCAGATTGTTGGTTTTATGATTAGAAAGATGGCCCACATGGAGCCTTGTTTACAGAAAGCAGCACAGGTGAAGGCGCAATAACGTTGTTCGTCTTCATCTTCGCACTCTGCTAATGACACGTCTTACGGAGTCAGGTCAACAGTTACAAGCCACAGGATTCCAGTGGATGATGGTGTCAAGACCTTCATGGCTTTTTATTCACTTAATGTAAATTTTATTGATGAATACTTTGAAGCTATCAGAGTCAGACAACACATTTACAAAACTTAATTAGAATTACATTTACGTTATATATTTAGCCTGACATTATTTAGAGACTGTCCCATTTTAAGGGCAGAACAAACTTTTCACCAAGATTGAACCAAGATAGTAAAAACTACGCTTTTGCATTATTTGTCTACATGAACAGCCCTTATTCTGCTGCTTCTATTGTCTAAATGAATCTATAACCTAGCAGGGTGATCTATTATTAACCTACAGCACGTGACCTTTGTCATATTGCATTCAACCGATAAATGCCTTTCAATGATAAAAAAAGATTTTACTAGCAGGATTATACTAGAAAACCAGCCATTTCTGATTAAGACACACAAAATAATTACAAAACAAAATTTTGTTGTCCATAATATAACATATAGTGGTTCAAGTTAGTAAATTTCTTCAGTGTACCATATCTACCATAACATTTTCCTAGTTGCAAAGCTTAAACATTAACAGGTTTTTTTTTTTTGAAGGTCACCCCTCATTAACATAACTCATATTGATATTATTTTATGTCTTGTGGCATACAATTCAATTACATTTGTCTCTGCTTCTCCAAATGTACTACCCTACTTGCAGGATCAGCATCCAAACGGACCCTGTATCCTCCCTTTTTATCCATAAAAATATATATAAATATATTGATGAAAGAAAATTTTAAAGTGTATCCATGTAAATAACTTGTGATGTAGACTGATAATGATGACTGATTATCTGCATTACAGGGTGACATAGATGTAACTTTCCTAATTTTCCTATAATAGACAATTTTAAATTATTTCAGTGGAAGGAGGAACACTTCTCATTTTCATGAACAGTTCATCATTATATTTGACAAATAATTGAATTCAAATCATAATCTGTAACAATATACGTAAAATAGTTGAAGGTCAAATTATATATACAGTATATAATGAAAATGAAACATTACCACAGTGTGTTGTAGGCCACAGAGGATAATGATGTCACATGATGCTGCTCACTTGAGACAAATCATCACTTTGTCACAGACAAATCATTTTACGTTACAGGACAGAGTTCATAAAAACCTCAGATTAGAGACGGTATGAAGGTTTTATAGAGCATAAGTAGCAGACACATCTCAATATCCACGGTTTAAAGGAGAAGTGCATATTTTGGACGCCTTCAGCAACAAACGAAAAATCAGGAAATACCATAGAATTAAGAGTTGTGTTTAAAGTTTTAACTGATAATGTGGAGACCAGTACTTTTGCATACATTAATAAATTGATATATGTAAATTATTTAAATGAGAAAATTGATCTACAACTATTTTTAGTATTTAGACATTTGAAACAAATGAATTTTTTTTTTTTTTTTTACTTTTTAAAAACTTTTTAATTTTTTTTAGATTTTTAGTCATTATTTTGTAACCAAGAGACCCTTGCATGGAAAAATTATCAATTTGGCAACATGATGACAATTTTCATGTTAAGTTAAGCATAGGATGCACATCATATTTGTGTGATATATAACATACCCATTATTATATTAAGAGGTAAAATATGATATATTTGTACCACCCAACAGACATGGGACAGGCACCCAAATTACACAATGACGCACCTCTTTTTTTTTTTATTTAACTTTATTAAGTCAGGTCTACTTCAACAACCATTGTCACAACATTTACACAAAACCTTACATATGAAACAAAAAACACATTTTGATACAAACATTTTACTTACAATGCACTGTACAGTATGATCATTATATACAACAACATGGCTACAGTATTTTAAAATATCCCTCCTGAATCAACGGAATGAATAATAAATCCTGTAGACGCATCGTGGAAATTTCATAAACCCTGCAGTTAGTGCATGTGATGGAAGGAAATAAATATGCTTGAGATAACCGTAAGCTAACATTTACTACTGAGAACTAGTGCAATTATTTGAATTATTACATCCATGAGGTGTTTTTAGGAATGCATTAATACATGAGCTCTAAAGCATAAAAGCCTGTAATGAGTTATTTATGAAGTGTTATAAGTGTTATGTTTTGCTATAAAGGGAGCACTTGTACAGAAAAAGAATCAGAAAGAATCATATTTTACAGTATGCAGAACTCCGATTCTGTATTTTACAGAATATTTTACATGGATGCTGGATTTCATTTATGCTTTTTATTACAGTAGCAAAGTAGTTCTGCTGGTGTGAATGATGTCTGGAATGATGATGATGATGATGATGATGAGCTGGACAAGATAACCCACTTACTGTGTATATTATTGAATTTAGACATTTGAGCAATTAGTGCAACTGTACCTGTGCATCACACAAACACGCTAATCTTCTCCACATCATTTCTACACTGCAGTTCCACAAAAATGTCTTCTGGTTGAGGATGAGACTGGGTTGAGATCTGTAAAATGTCGCATTGTTTTTGTGCTTTTTAGGTGAGTCCAATAGTCCATTGTCTTTTCAGAAACGTGTCGTTCTTCATGTTCCTCAGGAAATGCTTCTCGGCCACTTTAATAGGAACATCTGTACGCCTGCTCTGCATAATGCAATCTTCTAATCAAGCGATTGATAAGTCATGCAGATGCAAGGCAAGAGTTTCAATGCTTCAGGTAATGTTCAAATCAAACATTGGGTCAAATCTGATCTTTGATAAAGGCATTATTGTTGTTGGTGCCAATAAGTTTCTGGATTACAGAATTTTATGAAAAAAAATACAAAGCCCTGTGACCTTCAGTTCTGCTGTTGGAAAAAACATTTCTGCTTAGAAGGTTCAGAGAAAATGACCACATTGGTTTGAACACTATGACAACTTAACCACTATGCACAACGGCGTTGAGCAGAAAAGCATGTCAGAATGCTCAGGTTACTGAACCATGCTGCGTTTGGGCTACAACAACAAAAATTCACATCAGGTTCTACAACTGTCAGCCAAGAACAGGAATCAGATGCGACAGTGGGCTCAGGTTAACCTAAACTGAACAGCTGGCTGGTCTTTTCCAATCTTCAGCCTTCAGGAGATCAGCAAAATGAGAAAATGTGTAGATGTTCCTATTAAAGTGGCCACTTATTGCATATATAATGTCTTTTAATGGCTTGTTTTCAGACAGCAGGATGATGATGATGATGATGATGATGATGATGAGGGATTGCTGCATTGTAGAAATCGGCTGTTGCATTAGAAGAAGAAAAGCTTGCACACCCCTTTTTTCTTTGCTAAAGTCATGAACTGCAAAACATGTAAAAGACAATATTATAGCAACCATCTTCACAAAGCCCATCTTCACTCTTTGTATGAATTTCAGATTCTGTAAATAAAAGGGAAAAATGTATGTGTCTTTGATGGTAGACTGAAGCTACGCTCTGATTGCTAACCTGCTAGCTTCAGGTAACTTTTACCAAAATCACTGACGACACCTTTAATTCAATCACTGTATGACATTATGAAAAGTGTCAAAGCGTAATAATCTGGAAACTGCAGCTATTTAATTGCATTTGTCGTTACTGGTCCATTTTTTCCATTTGCCAGACTGAAGCCCTGCCTTAATATGCCCTTCTGCATTTCATACAAGTCACATGGATATGAAACTAAGCAGCAATAGCAGCTCATGGTTCTTGACAAGAGTGTTATTTATGAACCCGTATGCTGCGTGGCACGAAGGGCATTTAAAAAGAAAAGTGTGCTCACTAAACAGAGCACAGACAGACAGAGAGACAGACACCGTGTGATCACAGACGCATCGGCAGTAACCCATGTGCCAGTAAAAATAGCATTGATCAGACGAGGAGGACTGGTGCGCTGAGGGGAGCAGCAGATGTACCTTATGTAACATGACTCACGGTGGAGTTTTAAAAAAATTCCACTGGAGACCAGAGCAGCTCGTGTGTTCAGGGTGGAGCTGTTTACTCCTAACATGGAATATCCTCAGTCAGCCAGTAAACTGTCTCAGCTGAACGGCCTCTACTGTTACAGGTCAATTTTCTTACCTAAAGTCAGGGACAGGCCTCTGCAGCTACCGATGTGGGCCTGCAAAATGGCACAGACCAAACATGAGCATGCATGCTTCAGTCTTACGATGACTTGTGGGTTATATTTATGTAATAACTATATTAGTTAGTATGTAATGATATATAGTAATATATATATTTATTTATTTTTATTTTTTCACCTTTCTGGCACAGATGTATCACTCTGTCTCTGGTCTTCTACAAGCCTATAAAGGTAGAGAGAAAAACAAACATAATTATTTAATCAAATGGAACGTAATAATTATTCTTGAAGTTTATATATATAACGTTACTGTAATAGTGTATTAAAGTATAACAAACCCATTAAAGTCCCATTCCATGCTTTTGGTCACACATGCTCCAGTTTACACATGCTCCATGTATACTAAAACTGTAGATTTTTATACCTGCTCTGCATTTTTAGCAGAGACTTTTATAGCCAATCTATCAATATTAATAATCAATCTATAAAGTCATTTGAGTTGATTTAGGTGCATATCTGAACTATGTAATGTTGTAAATTCCAAAGTATGTGTGTATGAGGGGTTAATTGGTTGTGAGGGGCTGCGAGATTCTTGTAAAGGCCAGAGGACACATGAGCACTACCTCCCTACATGCCAGCCCGCGAGCCTCCGTTTTACCTTTCTGTCTGGGCCTTGAGACGCTCCTCATCATACCTAAGGAAAGAAGGGACATTCTTAATTAACATTCACAACATACTTTTAAACTGTGCAGGATTCTTGACTCTGGAAATGAACCTTGTTTACTGAAACCTAAGACTCTCTCTGTCTTTCTCTGTGCTGGTTCGTTCTATCTCCGCTTCTGATTTTAACCACCTGCTACATTATTGAGCATTTCATGAAGGGAAGGCAAATCTCGCAATTATGTACAATATTCAGCAGATAGCAATATTACAAAATGAAAATGCTACACACACCACTGTGGTAATGTACTGCAATGCTCATGCAGAAAGGTAGTGAAGTAGAAAGTACAGATATTTGTAGTACAATGTAGTGGAGCAAAAGTAAAAAGTATTCTGTAATAAATCTACTCAGGTAAGGAATATCTAAGTGAAAACTGTACATAAGTACAACAACAAAATAAATTGACTTATTTACCTTCCACCTTTTATGGTGTGATTTAATGATATTATTGCAACAAGGCTTTGTGTAAATTGAAATTTTTTGACCAAAAAAAGCAATACAAGTAACAAATCTTTCTTAAAGGAATGAATAAAAGCTTCCTGTGATTTGGAATTTAAGCTGGATGGTGGTCTTTAATTATTACCCATGCTTATTAGTGTATTTCTAAAGCTAACGTTAGCATCACCATCTTATACTTTCTAATATTAAAGTAAAAAAAATTGAATAATTTTAAAGGTGAGTTTTTAGGAGTGTGGACTTTATTACAAACTCATGACATAAAATTAAACAAAATCCAATCATCACTGTCATTTATTCAATTTCATGCAGAATGTCCATAAAAACAGACATTTTTTTCACAACGCTTTCAGGAAAGTATAGTATTACAGTACTTTAAATAAAATATTTTATTATGTATTTTTGATGTGAAGTCTCTCACACAAGACTGTAAGATTATGTCAAATATTAGCATGTCATACTTTTAGGGTCTACGCATCAAATACATTAACTCCGTCCAAGAGGAAGTTGACTATTGTAAACACTCATCCTGGGGAATTCAGGTGTAAACCATTTTGGTCTGTATATGATGTCACGTCCTTCATGACGATAAAGTGGAGTAAGTAATTTTGAATACCTTAAGTTGAAAAGTCATGTCAAGGCAGTTAGCATTTGTTCAGCATGATGTGTAGATATTCAAACCTTGTTGTGATGTACAGTGTACTGTACTTCTTTATTTATTTTTTAAATCTTGAACTTGTGCAGCATCTTTGAAAACTTGCAACAAAGAACAAGAGAGCTTGTGCAACTGCTATGTAAGTTCACAAAGCTTCAGATTCATGATTCTGGGCCTCCGTTCGAATCTTTTAAAATCTTTGACTCAGAAGCTCGACCTGCTGGTGTTATGTACTCACTGCAGCACACACTCGGGGATCTGCACATGCTCCATAGGGACGATTTGCGCCAACTCCTCCAGACTCTGCACATATCGAACCTTATCCAGGAACTTCACACTGGCAACAGAGAGCAGTTTATTTGTTAGCAAAGACATGCAAATGACAAATGCTATGATTTTCTCGAAGAAATGCTCTCACCTAATGAAAGGCCGTGAGATGGCCAGAACCGTCCGAATAAACCAGGATGGGTGTGCAATAATCAGGCATTTGAGATTTTTCCTTAACCTTGAAAGGGAAGGAACAGCATGACCGTGCTTATGGACCCATAATAATGTGGAACACACATGTTTGCAGAGTGATGTCAAAACATGCTGTAGGAACATCAATACCTTCTATCAATCATCTGGTAGCATCTCTTAAGCCAGCTGATGCCAGGCATCCTCCTGCGTGGAGTTGCTCCATTCATGTATATGATCATATAGTCCTCAGCTACGAGTAATTCCAAACTGCTGATCACATACCTATAGTACATATGACAGACGTGAGCGAATATACTTGACTGAGTTAAAGTCATGCAAAATTTTTTTCTTTCTTCGGACGTGTTTAAGCACCGGCTTACAGGAAGAGGTTCTCCATGATGTAATGGTAGTCGGCACAGCCGCTGTCCGGGAGGTAGCAGGCCGCAAACACAATGATGGCATTCAGACCTTCTCCATAATAGCCTGCAGGGAACCAAAATATTTGGCTCTGTGCTGTAGACAAACTGATCACATGTGACACTAATACACTATTTATACAAACAAAAAAAAATAGTGAATTCAGTGTGTGGTGTGAATTTGTGCAGCAAATGGCATCGCAACCCCACTGACCTGAATTAAGTGCTTGCTGAATACTGTATGAATGAATGATGTTTTAAGATAAACTTTTAGGGGTAGCTTGGTAGTTAAGGTGTTAGACGTGCGATCAGAAGGTCCCAGGTTCGAGCCCCAGTGCTGTCATTGTTCGGCTCTTGCACAACATCCTTCACCTCACCTAGACTTGGTGACAAAGATCTGAAGGGCGTGGCATCATAACTATCCATCACTTTTTTTTTTTTTTAAAGGGGTGCTAAGTCTCCAAATCTCACCGTTCATTGTACTTTTTGTGGTATTTTTATAACTTTATGTATCTTTGACCTATATTGTATATTGTAATGTTAACTGACAGTAATTCAAGAAAAAAACAAACCCCTTTTCTGCAAATGTATTCACACTAAATCTGCCAAAATGGAATACCTACTACTGTATTTATTCACTATCCATCCATCCATCTAGGAAACTCTGTAGTCCATTGGAAGCCATTGTATTTAGTCCCATTTTTACAACTGTGGTAGGACCTCCAGTCATTTATTCACTGTTACAGTTGTATTATATAATCATATTTGTATTTCAGGGTGAAAAGTTCTGGTGGGACGGAGGATGCACTGACCTCCATGAGTGACCACGCGCAGATATGGCCTGATGACCTGCATGTCTATCCGGTTCTCTTTGTCTCCAATGATGACAGTCCTCCAGAGGCGAGTCTCATCTGCCTCCTCACCCCCCTGACCCGAGCCGTCACCCGGACCCACTTTAGCACGTGCCACAAGGGCGTCATCTGTCAGAGAGGAGTCGTGGTTTGAATGAAAATGTAATCCTGGGTGTGGCAACAAGTTCACAAAAAAGCTTGAAAATAAATGAATTAAGGATATTTGGTTGCAAAATCACAGGTAGAGGCTGGAACACTTTCAGAATAAACTTTGACTTCTGACCTCATACAGACCTTCCCACTCCAATTCGTTGCCGCTGGTGATGAACTCTAAGGAGTCTGTATCGTCTGGCGTGTCCATGTCTTCTACGTTAATGTCCAGATCGTCTGGAGTGTCCAGGATGTCCTCAGACAGGAGAGAGCCTTCGCTCCGGTCCAAGGACAGGTTTATGTCAGGCGCGATGAGTGTCCTCCGTTTACTCTGAGCTGCTGAGCCTCCATGATCTCCTTGCAGACAGCCAGAGGGAGCTGAGACACGAAGAGCAGAAACACACACATGAATTTGAACATTTTATTCCTTATATACTGTACATACTTGCATTCCTGCTCAACACCGTACCTGCACACTTTCATACCTGAATAGGTGATTATTATCTCATGAATCTATTTTACATTATTTGATACAAGCATTCATTCGTTTTTAGTTTACTTATATACATACTGTACTTACATACTTGAATATTAGCCTATATGTATATTTCTAGATATAAATACTGGAATAATGCATAATTTGATTATTAGCACAATAATGCAACATGCGTGCATTCTAACATACTACACAACTTTCATACCTGTTTACTTGCTTACTAGCCAACTTTACACACTTGCACAAGTGTGTTCCTACTAGTACACTTGTATAAAATAAAATAAAAATATTAGCACACCAGTCAATGGCACACGCTTGTCTACTAGCCTTTTTTTTTTTTTTTTTTACTTGCAAGCTAGTCTGTTTGCATACTTATATACTTGCATACTAATCTACTTTACATAAGTGCACAATCTGCAAGTTGCATTTGCATACCAGACTACAAGATTATTAGCTGCTTGACACGGTAGTATTTGCATACTGTCTACATTCATAGTAAAACACTTTATGAACAGCGTGCGATCATGATTGCATACGATGAATATGATGATACTCGCATTCTAGCCTCAGTCAGTGATGGTATACCTGATTCGATGATTATCATACAGTATGTGCACGCTAACCTAGTTGAATTTGTGTCCTAGCCTACTTGCATCCTAGTCTAGTTGTATTACAAAACATGCTAACCTTCATACACACTAGATGACTAGCATACTTGCATACAATTTTTATAAGGTGCTGTAAAGCTTTAAAGTGTACTGATGCTAATAGAATACGTAGAAGCAGTAGCAGGAATACTAGCGCAAATATAGCAAAATATTGCAATGACCAGGTATTATGTGGAATCTGTTTGATCTGTGATGCAGCACCAGTGATGTGTGATAGACAAAATCTGGGACACATGATTATAAGATTTTAGCTACATACATGTGTGATTATCAGTAAGGCCATCGAGATCTCCATCCTCCGGCAAAGGCCTGGACAGAGACAACGTAAAGAAACAGGGCAATGTTTAGAACAATGTACTGTACTTCTTTTTGCATTTTAATTTAACAGTTCCACTTTTTTTTAAACACTATTCAATTCACACCATCGTTTTTTTGGCACAGTTGAGATTTCCTAAAGAATTTACTCCCTGTGGAAGGAAAACACATCGTTACTGGATCACCCGAAGACACACTGTGGCAGAGCGTTTGTGTTTGGTGTGTTCAGGTTTGTCAGCTTGTACAATAGAGGAGCAGACAGCTCAAGGCTTTCTGGCAGTTTTAATTGTAGCTGCTGTCCCTGATGACATGCGTTCTGACTCCCTCTGTAATTAGTGCTGCTTAACCACTGTAATATCACACTGTTTAATGATAAGGGACCAGGGTGGCTTGTGGTGGAGGGCAAAAAAAAGTCAAATAGATAGTTGCTCATATGTGTTCTCTACTTGGCGATGACTGTACAAGGCATTCATTTCCACAAACACCGATCAGCCAAAACATTAACATTGATTATACATTATTTACCAGCAACCCTGGTGACAAGATCAAGACTCAGCCATGCTCACAGAAACCAAGTCCACGGAAAAGCCAATGCAGCACAAATCAGCATAGAGGCCAATGGTGGTCATTATAGAAAAGCAATAGAACACCTATTTACAATAATCCAAAGCAACTGAGTTATCTCATTTCACAATTTATGGGCAACAGCAGCAGCCTGGTGATTCTGGGGTCTGAACCTGGGACCTTCTGATCAGTACGCCGACACCTTAACCACTTAACCACCCACTGACACAGCCCATGGCCAGGCAAGCAAAGAGCCCAAAGCTACCAACCTGACCTCCAATCTCCCTAGACCCCAATCTGATCGCGTACCCATGAGATGGCCTGGACAAACAAGTCTGATCCAGAGAGGCCCCACAGTGCAACCCACAGCACCCAAAGGACCTGTTGCCAACATCCTGGTGCCAGACACCACAGCCCACCCCCAGAGACACTGCGGAGCCCATGTCCGGAGGGGCCAGAGCCGCCCCGGTGGCACAAGGGGAACCTATACACAGATCAGCCATAAAATAACAGTACTGTTATTTTATGGCTGATCTGTGTATACCTTAATAATGATTAATTCAGTAAGTGTGGTGTATGGCTAGACAATGCATTGACGTTACAATAAACATTTTACACCAATATACTTGTGCATTCATGCAATTATCTAATCAGCCAGCAGAACAATGGTTAAATATTTCAGTAACTACTTGTATTTTTACTTTTAACAGTCTCTATAGAATACATGAAATGTCGCCGAAAACCAAAAATGTCCAGGGAGCAGCAGACCTGCCGGCAGAAACTCCTTGTTGATGAGATGATGATGAGACAGAGAGAGAAAGTGGCCATAAAGAGAATAGCCAGGCTGGTTTAGGCTGCCAGAAAAGTTACAGCAATTTAAATCATCACTTTTTTTTTTTTTTTACAACCACAGTGATCAGAAAAGCATCTCAGACCTTATACCATGGCAGATTTTAAGGCAGATGTGTTACAACAGCAAAAGGTTCGCTCCTTTTCGGCTAAGAACACGAATCTAAGGCTTCAGTGGAAAAGGGTTCTGAAACTGGATAGTTGAAGATGTCCAGGTCCAGCCTGTACTATTCTATATTATACAATTACAGTACTATACAATTACTACACAATAGTACTATACAATTTCAGATGTACATACTAGTTGACTAGGATAATTCAAGAGTTTAAGGTCAGATCAGTATTTCTAAAAAAAAAAAAAACAGATCTTAATTTGGTTAGTAAACATAAAAAAAAGATATATATATAATATACAATATATTAGATATTCTAATATGTAAAAAACGAATAACTGTTTTTAAATCATAGCATTGTACCCTCTGACTGATGAATCATTGGGTTTACACGGGTAGCCATAATGACGAACCATCTCCAGGTACTAGGTTGGAAATGTAGAGACTACCTGCATAATTGTTTACTTCTTAAAGTACCCATTGCTCCCAGGGGGTATCTGGTCTTCCTACTTAAAGCTGTTTTCCAGTGTCGATCTTTATAATATCACTGAGGAGCCTCTTCCAGTCTTAAATTAACACCAATCCTGACTGTGAAGGATTGTCAGGGGCTACGTACACTATCATTTTGAAGCTTTACAAAATACAGAAATACTCTAAACAAATCATTTCTAGGAATTTACAGCAAACGTAGAAGTTGCTCGGCTGATTGTATGAAGATTTAAACAGAATCTGCTTGGTTTACCGTGGGAAATCTTCATCCTGCCACTCATCCTTGACCTCCAGGTTTTCCATGCGGAGAGTGGCTTCTGTCGTTCCCATCCTCCTGTCCAGAGGCGCAGGCTGGTCGCACTGCAACACATGTAAAACCAGTTTCATTACCAATTCATTACAAATACATCATATAACAAAAGTTCCGACAGTAGTTTTGGATTTGAGGTTTATGTAAATGCACTCATTCATACTGTTTATCAGTTTATTGTTATTATAGCAACAATTCATTCAGATGAGCTCATATGACAAAAAAAACTTTGTTTTTGAACAAAGGCAAGTATATATTGACATGGTGAAGCGTTCTGTAAGAAAAAGCTTATGTAACATGTTTTCACTGTCAGTGTTTCGCAACAAACAGGAGAATTCTTCAGGACAGAAGATGGTGATTGTGACAGTTTCTAAGAAACATGACAAGCTGTTTTGTCTTTATTATAAACTATGGGGGAGAGGGATTGACTGTTTTGCAGGTGTTACACAACATCAAATGTACTGTACTTATTACAACTAATGTACCACAAATGTACCACTTATTCTGTACAGGAGGTTTCAGGCACGAGGTGGGGTGCACCCTGGACAGGACATGCACCCACACACGTTTACACACTACAATTTCGGTAATGCAGAAGGTCTTTGGACTGTGAGGAGGTGCGAGGCCACAGTGCTAACCACTATGCCAACATGCCACCTACTGTATATTATATTAAAAACAAAAAATGTAATTATTGACAAATTGCTGTGAAAAGGATAAAAAAAACTGTATACTTATATAAGACTTTTAATTCCCAGGAAGTAACATTAACTTCAACTTTCAGTTCACACCACCTTGTCATAACTGTCCTATAACATCACGCGTAACTGACTGGTAAAATTTACATGTACGCTGTGCTTTTCCAAATTTGCAAATGAGCTCTAAATACGATGCCATATTCACACTGATCTAATGATTCATCACTAAACCTCGTCTCACTTCAATCCCTTGTAAACACTTCTCACAGCGGTAATATGAATCTGTAATCTCTCTACTACAGTATTGTTGTCTGCATTGTTGACATGCATAATTATGGTACATTCAATCATTTCATCAAAGCCTTTGACATTTTAAAATCATTTTAAAGTTCGCTCAATATGAAGCTGGAAACGGATAGAAATTAAAGATAAAAAAGTCAGTGTGAGGGTGAGTCATGATGGACGTGTTAAATGGGTCAGGAAAGAAATAATGAATAAAACCTAAATTTGTTTGGGAGTCTAAAATAGAATTGCTCAGCCAGCATCATGTTGACTTTCACATTCCTGGATCAAAAGCAACAGATGACCTTGAAACGGGCCACAACGGAAACAGGTGTGTTTGGGTCAATAATAATATCGACTTGACCTTTAAAAAAAATTATTCTTGTTGTTATTTTCAAAATCAATTTATCATGTGTGGCATAGTGGCCTAATACAAATAATAATACAAAATAAATATATAATAATGATAATAATCATTATTATTATTATTATTATTATTATTATTATTATTATTATTATTATTATTACAACAACAACAATAGTAATAATAATAATAATAATAATAATAATAATAATAATAATATAACAATATCAAATTATATTTGTATTATTTGTATTATAACAAACAGGCTACAATGGAAACTGTGTGTTTGGATCAATAATAACATGAACTTGATCTTTAAAAATATTTCTTGTTGTTGTTGTTGTTGTTGTTGTTTTTAATCGCAACAACATTTAAAAAATTATTATTAAAAACACCACTGTCTCATGGGTGGCACAGTGGCATATTTTATTATTATTATTATTATTATATGGAATCCCAGGAATTGATTCCCACCTCCAGGTCCATGTGTGTTCTACCCGTGCTTGCTGGGTTTCCTCCGGGTACTCCGGTTTCCTCCCACAGTCCAAAGACATGCAGAGTAGATTAAGTGGCGTTCCCAAATTGCTCATAGTGTGTGAATGAGTGTGTGTTTGCATGCTTATGCCCTGCGACGGATTGGCAACCCATCCAGGGTGCATCCCATCTTGAGTCCTAAGCCATCTCACCTCTCAAAGACCTATTTAAACTATTTAAGCATTAGCTATTTAAATTGACCCTTAATTTAAGTACGTGTGTGTGCATGAAGCTCTGAAATGGATAGGAATCCTATCTAAGGTGTATTCCCTCCTTGATACCAAAGATCACTCCAGTTCCATTGAAACCCTAACCCTTAAAGGGTGCTTACTAAAGATGAATAAAAAAATATGTAAATTTATGTCATTTAACAAAACTGTAAATTTTTACTTTCACACATGCAGCTTAAAGCTCCAGTCTATCTGGACTACTGAAGATGACTTTAATGTACCACGCCTCCTCATCATCAAGCCTACAGGATGTTACTCAACAGGAGGAGATTAATAAGTGTGGAGTGACAGCCTGTCACTATTGTGTGATCACAAACGATGGATCCGACAGAGACCGTGTGCATGCGTGCAGCAACGTGAGGGTTAAAGTTACTCCTCCTTCTGTCAGTCTCTTACACACATGCTATTAATAGGCCATGAGTTCATAATTCTAGTGTTGGTCTTGAGAGCCAGAAACTAAAGGCTGTAGCGGAGGATCCAGAAAAAAGAACCTGATTAAGTGGATTAAAAGTGAATATGAAGTAATCAAAGACAAAGTGGTACAAAAGATACACACACACATTTGCTTACAAACACTTACACCAAGTACACACATACCTGTACGAAGGATACTCACACCAGAAATACGCCTCTCTCTGTGTGTGTTCACTGTTTTCTGTTCTCCTGCTGTTCTGTTCTGTCCTGTGTGTGTGTGTGTGTGTGTGTGTGTGTTTCCTTTCGCTCAGGCTTGGACTTGTTTTTTTGCCATGCCTAAATCCATAATGGTTCGCTTGTGTAGGACGAGGAAGTCACATCTATTGCTATCTCTCTTCCTTTTTCCTTCTCCGGACAGACAGAGTGTCACAGCTAGATTTGGGGCGGGTGTGTGGGTGTGTGTGTCTGGACGAGGAGACGAGCGCTGTGTCTATCCTGTCTGCTCCCTGATGCTCTCCTCTGCTCAGAATCCACACACTGCTGACTTCATCCAGATGAAGTGAATCCGGATGCTTTCGCCTCCTCTGCCTCCTGCGTCCAGCACGGGTCTGCGTCCGACAGCTTCATCTCCGTAAGGGATCAGGGCTCACTTGCCAGGCGACAGTCACAGTCCCTCCGCACCAGCAGCCACCAAGTGCTGATGTGATGATTACGTAATCTCACCTGGGCCCTCCGCTTTTTCCACTCCTGCTCTGATTTTCTCTCTGACTACATAACGAGAAAAAGAAACCTCACCTTGTGATAGCGCAGGGTTTATTTTCCCAGGCTTACAGAACAGCTCTCTGTTTTTGCTCCCGAAGATGGACGGCTCATTTTCACTATTCCCTGTTCCCTAGCAACAGCATCACTCTCTCTCTTTTACTTCTTAACAGCGAACTCCTCCCTCTACTACCCACCTCTTCCTCAATGTGCTCATGCTCCCTAGCTCCTCTCTCTCTCTCTCTCTCTCTCTCTCTCTCTCTCTCTCTCTCTCTCTCTCTCACCCACACTCACAC
>JAQMYI010000018.1:17482181-17499904 GCA_030014275.1 Clariallabes melas
GTAGAAAGAAATAAAAATCAGGAACCATCATGGAGTTAGAAAGTGACCCCAAACTTTTGAACGGTAGTGTATATATAATATTGACTCTATGTAGGTTACGCAAAGCAGAAAGTTTTTTACATATTTCCACATTTCCACATTAACTCTACTGTTTTTATTAATATTAATATTAAAGTTAATATTAATGTAAGATACCAATGAGGATATTAGGTGAGTCCTTGTCTCAAGGTGAGCATGGCCCAGCAATCTGTGAGCTGCTTGTAATAATTTAAGCCCTTGAGCCATTTTACGCCTGACACTGACACCCAGGTCCTCTCACACCTCGGGTTCCCCGCAACCAGTGGTGCAAATGCTTAAATACTGTAGATAAGGGGCCTTAATTCACTCCATCCATCTTTTGTTTCAAGACTTATTTTAAGAGCTTCAGCACCAATTTTGAGCCACCTACATTTTTGGATTGTAATAATAATTGACCTTTACAGACCTTCAAACTCTTAAACCCTGGACCATGTCTTTCTTAATGCAGCAGATGCTGGGGAGTAAATTAAAGAACATGATGGGAGGAGAAGGTGCGGGAGAGTCGGGGACAGCAACAGGAGATGGGAAAGAGACCGCCGCGTCCAAGGGGATGACCCGAGAGGAGTTCGAGGAATACCAGAAACAATTGGTGGAGGAGAGGTGCGTACATGTGTATTTATGTCTTTAAGGCTGATTTCATAATTGGAGTTAATTTTGTGTCCCATCATATTACATATACAAAAATGCATGTGAAATAGATGACATGACAACCTGCTTCTTTCAGATAAATTATTTAAAACATTAAAACATATGGTTTTCTCTATTGATTTGTAATTCATGCTTGTAATGAGTCATCCATTATGAAAATGTTTCACAAGTCATGTGACTTAACAGGAACTGTAAACCTTTATTTTTAATATGCTTGAGATTTTCAATTGTTTTTAGTGGAAAATCAATTCTTAATTTTCAACTGGTTTGATTTTCCTTCTGGTGTTCCCACTGAACCTGTGCTAAGATTAATCTTGCAAATTCTGAACCAATGTTTAGTTTGTGCTTAATATCCGGCCATTATAACATTTAATATATGTTATAAAATAATAATGCAAAATTAGCTTAACATGACTTAACTAGCCAAACATCATGTGTTATATTAAATCCAAAGGGGAAATAATCTTTTTCAAAAAGCTGAAAAAAACACAGTACGGCCCCAAATTGTTAATATCTTACTAGTTGTACTGTTATTAAACTAATAAAAGAAACCAGAGTGAAACTACTAGAAAAGAAACGTCATTGCATGAAAGAGTACACACTGTCTTTAGACACACCATGATTAACCACAGTCATACCACATGGCTGTCCATGGCTTATCACAATTTGTATGTTTTTGCAATCTGTATCATCAATCAAATATCATGAAAGTAAGACCTAGGCTTTGGCCTCCCATGAAACGTTTGGCACAGCAGAAGATCAAGCACATCATGAGACCAGCTCAGCACCTCTCCTTGGAACATAGCTCTCTTTAGCTCTGTTGGAGGAGTGGAGGAAAGTTTATGTCATTTCTTGGGGGAACTTGTCTGATTGGTTTATTGGAATGATGGGGTAAGTTGGTTATGGCATGGCAGGTCAAGCTTATTTATTACCTTGTTGATGGAAAGGAACGACCTTGAGTGGGTCAGTGTAGTGTTGGCCTGCAAATATAGCAATGCGGAAGAATTCACTCTCAGACCGTTTCACTTCCCAAGAGCCAGCGGTGAGTATGTATGTGTATAATATGAGTTCAGTAATCAGGTGAGCTCGAGCAAGTGAACTGGGAGTTGGACTCAGTGGCAGCTATGCCTGTAGACTGTGCATGTCTGTGTCCTGGGAAATGGAGTCGTACACCATTCAGGCATTGACTTGACGCAATATGATTGATCTCAGAATAACTTATTACATGTCATTGTTTAGAATGGCATGAATAACTATTATTATCTGTAATAAAATCAAACTGTAAACTAGAAAGCAACTATAAACTGTAAGCACCAGTAGAAGAAGTAGCAGAAGCATATCGTCTTGACGTACTGTATGCTTTTAAAGCAGATTCATTAGACTATACATTTCTAAAGCTTGATAAAACTTTCATTTCAATTACATTTTTGGGAAAACGTCATGTAGGTAAAGTACATACTGTATATGTGAAATATTTAATTAAATTATTGTTCTTTGTTATACGTTTTTTCCAGCATTTTTTTAACAGTCTCAATGATGTTTTGGAGAAGGATCTCCGATGTTACTTTAAGTTGTCTGCTTATATAACACCTGAGAGCTTTATACCAAGAACTAGGTCACTGAGGTAAGAGCTCTAATCTGGTCCTTCGTCAATGAAAGCGCCACTGACGTTGGCCTGTTACAGTACGTCCAGCATGCTTGCAATTATAGCAATCAATATATTATCTTAACAACAACCCACAGACATGGTGGTAAAGTCTATGTTTTTTCATATTGATATGCCAGGAATTTAGCTGTACGTCCTGGAAACAGTGTGCAGTATTGTTAAAAACCACCTTACAGTCACGAAATGGGCAAAGCTCTGAACTTCTTTTACTCCTGAGCTTCCTGTCTCCTATTCTAACCTTAAATCCATGTAACCCTCTTTTACACCAGGATGCGGTGAAAGTGATCCCTCAGACTAATAATAATTGAGAGTAGTTTGAAAATGGACGATCGTTAATTTATTTCCTATAGCATGATAATCATTTTAAAGTACACTATGTTGTTTGATGCATTATACAGTACTTAAGCTCTAGTGAATTGTAGTTAATGGCAAAATTAATGATGATGCATTAGCGCCACATTTTCTGCTGATGCAGAAGAATTGTCGCACTCTTGGTAATATGATTTATAATAAAAAATTATTTTTTAAATAAAAAATGCATATATGTGTCATATATAATTATTGGTAATAGAATGGTTCATTATATTAATTATGAATTCATTCTATAACTTCAATAATGGATGCTGTTCTGCATTCCAGCTTGGTTTAAAATATTTTTTTGTGTATGTCAAAAAATTAATCAATCATTTTTACCATCTCAGAAATGAAGGTTCCAAACTCGTTCCTGGGGTTGTATTGTGCACAGCAACCTTTAGTACCCATCTTTATTCCTTTAAAAAGCATTTAAAACTTCTTAAATGCATATTCAAGCTTGATCTTTGTGTGTATGTGTGTCACTGACAGGATGGAGCGGGATAAGGAGTTTGCTACAAGGAAAGCAGAAAGAGCCAACCTGAGAGTCCTGCTAAGAGACAAGTACAGGCTTCCACAGGTATGCAAACACACGTCCTCATGGCAGATAGCTTAAGCTGCTCATTCACAAATACATCACTATCACAATACTCATAATGAGTGGTTATAACTTCTCTACTTGTATGCTGATCTTCGACAGAGTGCACAAGACGATGCCACGGTCCAGATAGCGGGCGAAGATCTGGACGTGCCTGAAGAATTGGCCAAGATGGTGGAGGAGGATGAAGAGCAAGAGGAAAGCAATGATTCCTTCATGGGCAGTCTGCAAAATATGGACTTTGATACGATCAAAACCAAAGCTCAGAGCACTATGACAGAAGTCAAGCAAGCAGCGGAAGAAAAGTGCGTCCTGATGTGAAATTCACACTCAGTGTTAGCTTTGTTAACTGTTAACTCATGAAAACCATATGGCAATTTACTATAAATGCATTTATTTTATTGATCTTTTTTATCTTTTCAATTAATGTGTTTTGTTTGAATGACGGAAAAACAAAAGCCAGTCTTTCTATGATATACTAAGTCAAACGGGGACTTGTGATGAAATTCACAGAAGACGTCAAGCACAGTACGGTGAAGAGACTCTTACTTGTAGGAATGCATTTGAATGGTGCAAAACTTTTAAAGAATGCCGTACGTCCATGGATAGCCAATGTCCCGCCCAGGGTGGCGCAGATCCCAACACAGATCTTGTGAACACCTGCCAATAATCATTCACTAACACCACATACACATTACAGGAACTCAGCTGGGAGTTATCGCCACATGTTTGGGTCATTAAAGGAGTTCCTGGGAGTCCAGCGTTTCAGACATGAATCAGACAGGCTGATCATGGCTGTGGCGTACTGATACCTTTATGGTATCCAAGCACTACTGAAATATATGGATAAGTGAAGCAGGGGATTATATAGAGAAATCAAGGATGTTTCTGCTCTCGTAACTGTGTTGTTTTATTCTACACAATTAAATGTCCTGGTTTGTGTTGAATTTTTGGAAACATTTCGGTTTCAGCCTTTCATCTCTGCATGTTCTGCCTGTGCTTGGTGGGTTTCCTCCCACAGTCCAAAGACATACAGATTAGGCTAAACTGCCCGTAGTGTATAAGTGTGCATGTGGCCTCCACAGTCCATGGTTGGACTTCTGAGGTTTCTGGATGGATGGATCTTAATAAATACATTATTATGAAAATACTATAAAATCTATGTTTAAAACATATTTGAAAGGGGAAAAAAATTATCTTAAATAAAATAATTGTTTAAAATCTATGGGAAAATTTTTATAATTTTATCTTTAGATGTCTATTGTACATGACATGCTTTATATGTTTTATACTTTTAGACACCAATGATTACTATTTATTATTCAGAACTATTGGAACTTTTTTTAAAACTCTTCATAAGTTTTACAGCATTAATGTTTGTAGAACCTCTGTAGTTCCTGTTATGTTCCTTTATAAACTATAAAGAGTTTTTTTTTTTATCATTTAGTTCTTGTCTGTATATATGGTATGCTGAGACCAAGATTTGAGATCACTTAAACACCCGGTGAAGTTGCATCATAAAATAAAAAAAAAAAATAATAATCAAAGGAAGAAATCAAAGCTCTGTTTAATAGGCAAAGTAAAAGCATTTCTACACACATAATGTGATGAAAACTTGAAAACCACTTTTTAGTGAGTCAGAAAAAAAGTCATGTGGTCTGATGAGTCCAAACTGACCCTATTCCAGAGCGATGGGTGCGGCAGGGTAAGAATGGAAGCGTATGAAGTGATGCACCCATCATACATAGTGGCCACTGTACGAGCCTCTGGAGGGAGGGTGTTATGATCTGGGGATGCTTCAGGTGTTCAGGTCTAGACTCAGCAATGTTATGTGGCAATAAAATGAAATCAGCTGATGATCTGGATGTACTGAATGACCAAGTTATCTAGTAATCTTTCCTGACTTCATGACCATATATCCAGGACTTAAATTGTGAAGAAGTGGTTCTGGGAGGATGAGGAATCATGTTCACACAGGAGCTGGCCACCACACTGCGTGCTGTAACCAAAGCTAGATAGATTTTGTTATAGTTATAATTTTAATTTTACAGTTGCATTTCTACTTAGTTTCCCTTCTACGATGCTCAGTTAATAAATATTTTTTAAAGAATATTTATAATTGGTATATTTGTCTTCTTCTTCATCTGCTTATTATTATTATTACCACAATTTTTGTCTAAATCATCATTAGACTAGGCTATGTGACCGATGATAAGTCATACTTATGTATAGTTCTTTACACTTCTTTACTTCTCTCTCTCTCTCTCTCTCTCTCTCCCATCCCCCCATCCTCCTCCCTCCTCTGGTAAGCTGACACAGCTCCTTTACGTGTTAGCCGCTTTGTCGCTAATAGGATCAAACCGGCTTAAATTGTCTTCTGATAAAACTAAGAGGCTTGATAACTGTACTGCGCCTTCTTAACCAATTTGTGCTCAATTAAGATAATGAGGAAACAAGCATAGAAGGACAGCCTTAATATATTAATGTGATAAAATGATTATTATCCTCTTCTGTGTTAATATCTCAACGGGTATAGAAAAATCAGTTTGTTATTATAATGTTGTAATGTAGGGCAAATGCAGTGCAAAATACTTGATGCTTTTTTTTTGTTTTTTTAGCTATTCAGATATACTGTAACAAAGTTGTGTGTATATACTTTACAGTATGTGTATTGTGTAATATCTGTTCTCCTGGTCACATGCAACTATACAATCGCACAATGATTTGTGGTGCAATTCATAAAATTATGCAGATAAAGATCAGTTAATGATCACATCAAAAATCAGAATGAGGGAAATTTTGATTGTAGTGATTTTGGCCATGGAATATTTAATTGGGTGCAGATGAACTGGTTTGAAATTTTTACAAATCCTCTTGAATTTTCACACACAGCAATAGTCTTCAAGAGCTTAGAAAAGAAAAAAAGCGATTACAACAATTTGCCAACAAGTGTTTTATTTAAAAAAAAATATATATATAATTAAAGGTAATTCTGTGGAATATCTACAAAACAATTTTCTGTACAAGGTTTCTGTAACCACTTTTATCAAGAGTAAACATTGATCTTTTTTTCTCTTCTTTTAAATTAATAAGACACTGAAAAGCAACTAAAACTAGAGACTCCTTACAGATTTTTCCTCACAAACAACCATTCTTTCCACAATAAAAACACATCTTTAATCAGTTATTAACAGCTTAAGATTCTGTGACTTGTCCGACCTTTAAATTACAAAACATCTCTATATAATGTGTTTTCTAAGAGACCGAGGTTACCGTATTACCTCATTGGTGTCACTTTACTAAGGCAATTAGGAAATACAATTAGGAAATAGTAAGACAATCAGCTAGAGGGAACAGAAACACTGAGTTTAGATTGATACATTTTAACTAATGATTATTATGTAGTCTGTGATAGAATACTACCTTTATTATTATAAGATTTTCACAGTAAATACATTTTTTAAAAATAAAAATTCAACCTGATGAAAATCATTCAATTTCATCACGCTTCGCTCCTTCCCATTGGCCTACTAATCACCAGCTCCTCCATTATGTGATTAAGTTGCGACACATTTTCAATCAATGGCTCACGTCATGTTTTCAACTTTAGGTGCTTCTACAGCTTTAGACTTTGCCCTTTTTTTTATTGTATGAAAGATTCCACTTTTTGAGACAAACATGTGAACCAATCCAATATTGTCAGGTCAGTCTACTGAATACTACAGAATATTATTGTGTGAGTGTCTCGAACTAGGCCGTGGTGTGTTGAGGCCAGCGATGGGGAATTTTCTCTCATTCAGATGGCCTGCTAGCTTTGTGCGATAAAACTCCTCTACAGGAGAACTATCCAAGTCAGTCGCCACTGACAAATCTTTTCAAGTCTTGTTCTTCCCATCTGCAAGCTTGTAACTGGCTCACTGATGGATGTGTTACTGGAACAATGATTACCTCAATTAACTAACTAACTAACTAACTAACTAACTAACTAACTAACTAACTAATTAATTTTGTTGTATTGTATGAAAGATTCCACTTTTGAATCGTGTTCACTTTATTATATAAAAAATCTTACTGGTTTGTTAGCTTTACATGCATCTATTATTAGTTATAAGCTATTGCAATTTTAATCATTGTATTTTTACACATTTTGTTACTATACATTTATTACATTTATTTGCTTATATGTTATTGTTCACTTTTTTCTGACACTGTTATTATTCATTTAATTTAAGTATTAGTTTATTTGAATATTTCTTTAGCATACTATTGGTTAAATACGAATAAACTGACATGTGGAAATTTATGATTAATTATACACTAAAAATGTTGTGAGATTACAGCTTAGCCATTTATAGGGCATTAATTAACATACTTGATTATTAATTAACAGACTGGAGCCTATCCCTGCAGACGCATGGTACAGGTGTTGCAGGGTGCCAATTCACCACAGGGCACACACACACAACAAACCCCCACACTTATTTACATACTACAAACAATTTGGGAATTAGCCTTATCTGCTTGTTTTTGGACTGTGGGAGAAAACTAGATTACCTGGAGGAAACTCACTAATCACAGGGAAAACATACAAAATCCATGCACACAGACACGCGGCGGGAGTCGAATCATTAACCCTGGGGGTGCGAGGTGACAGTGTTAACCACTACAAAACTGTTTTTCAAAAATTTTGTATTATGTAATATGTTTATGTTGAAAATCAAGTTACCAACGTTACCATACGGTACATGATTTTTGGCCATTTAGAGGCAAAAAAAAAAAGATGGAAATAATTCAATAATTCTTTTTTCTTGAGGTACTGATGCTGTTACTTGTTACCAAATGTGATTCTTCACACAATTACTAGGTAAGCATTAATTATCTACCTAATTAATAATTCAATCAAAACAAGAAAGGTTGAAAAATGTTGGCGAGAGGCGAGAGCCAATAAGTTAGTTAACCTGAAGAATAGTTGTAGAAACTCTTGAATGTGCTATTAGATGCAGTATGAACATAATACTCAGTAGTTGTTGTTGAGAGCAGCATAGAAATCATTTTCAGTTTTTTTTTATTTAAAAAAGGTTTGAATGTCTGCATTGATAAACTCATTGCTTGATTTTATATTTTAATGTTTTTTCTTCTTTTCCTCTTACAATTTCTTGTTGATTTGCTAAAAGGGAGCCTGAAAAGCTTCTTAAACTTATCTTTAGATGTCAATAAGGTCAGGAGAGAAATCAGACGGTAGTGCTCAGGCAGTTGATCCCTAAGACAGTTTGCCAACTTCAGCCTTAGCGGACTAGAAAAGATATTTATAGATGTAACATAAAATAACAAAATAAAAAAATCTAATAGATATTCAATCAATTAACTTGCCATTAGAACATTAAGAAAAAATTACCAGCTATACTGCAAAATGCGCTATTTTCAAGATAGTGTCTGGAAAAGTGCACATTATTTTTTGTACAAAAATTTATTCAGTTACCACAAAAGATGGAACTTTATTTATTTGAATAAATAAATGTAATTTGACAGTATATCATGTTGACAATTTAAGAATTGTGTAGTATAACATTAAGAAGATTAAAATTAGGGTTAATTGGTTTATTATATAAAAATAAATCAATCCAAATCCAATTGAGTAAAACAAAGTGTGTGTGTGTATGTGTGTGTATGTGTGTGCTGTATACAGTTCACATTTCACTTTCACCATGGTCAAGTAGCCTTTCAATTAGGTCCGCTTAAATTAATATATTTGAATCAGTCAAATTTTCCTTTTAAAATTATAGTCAGTGAGAATGCAACTACAATCTACAATCTCAATGACATTTTATGGGAAAGTTCAATAAATAAATAAAAATTATATGTAAAAAGTCAAGTATAAGATTATTGTTTTTTGGCTTTTGTAGTTCTCTCATTAAAAAAAGCACACACACACAAAGCACACACACACACACACACACAAAGCAATCTTTAATCACAGATGAGTGAAAGTAGGTCTATGTTGCTCCTTTTCTGTGGAATAATGTTATGGAACACTGAACATCATTTTAAAAAACTCAACATCTTTATACATGTGTGTTTTCTTTGTTATAAACAGGATTAGAGGACATTTTCACTAGGATGCCATTATCATTTAAACAAAAGATTTTTGAAAGAAAGTTTTGTCAGAGCTTCATTAGCGCCGGCTTCCCTCTGTGTCCAGAGCACTGCTGCCGTTTAGAGCAATTACTCCAGCAGTGAACAACTGTCAATCATTCTTAAAGTGGAAGGATTCCAATTAATAAACCTCTTAAGTCTTTTCCTTTTGCCTCTCTTCTTTCTCGTGCGCCGGAGCCAGAGCGCTTACTGCCCAGACGCCTAGGCCATAAAGATCAGGACCTTTTGCCACTCTTTTGGTGGATGGAACGTTTTGGTGCTTTGGAGTGTGTTCGTGTTGCTATAGTGCCTGCGGCAAGTTAACACTCGTTAACAGTCTGGAAGAGCTGAATAAGCTGCCAGGGTGAGCAAAAGAGTTCTGCTTGCTTTCTTTGCTGTCATTCGTAAGGCAACAGCTCAGAGGAACAGACAGAGATGTGGAAGGACTAAGCAGGAAAAGGTAGGCTTGACAAATTTTCAAAAACTAGTGGCTGATGAAAACATAATTTCACTGTAATGTGAAAATACCAATTTTATTTCACAAACTGTACAGCTCTGTAAATGGTAAACAAAAATTGTATATATACTTATAATAGTAACCACCTGTTGAGCGCAAAAGTTCTCAAAAACAAAGTTTTGCATTATTTTCATATTCTGTGAAAATATTATAGGACTAGTAGTAATAATGGAGTAAGTATATAGTAATAGTATAAAATATGACTAAAAACCATAAGAATAATTAAGCTTTTTTAATGAGAAATGTAAATTTTATATTCTGCAAAGAGATATTTTGCAGGCAAATAAAATTTTTTATAAACTTTTAATTATGTGTATGTTTACAAATAAATGCAGTGACAGAAACAAAGTGTTTGGTCCATCTGTGTGCCGCCGGGCACATTGGATGATGGATATATCCATCGTTTTTTGTGGCAGTTATTCACAGTGTCGGATTATTTTACTCATGAATTAAGGGTCGTTGTGTGTAAGAAGATAATAACGACTTTAAATTATGAAAAATTCACAAGCACCATTTATTAACAATCAAAAAAGTCACAAAACAAATAATTTTGCCATAGTATTCCCCTCAATTGGTTTTCTCCATCACTATAATAACATGAACATTATAACCTCACTGATCTCTTTTCCAACAGGAAACCACAGAAGCCTCTTCAGAACACAAGATGGTTACTTTTTTAATCTAGTTTGTTAACTACATTCCCCAAATTTTGCCCAAAATTCTCTGGACGTACACTCCTGCCCTCGAATGCATTTGTCTCTGGATTCCATAAACATGGCGGACGATGGCTACCTCTCGTCAGACAACTTCCACGACCTCGGTAAAGGAGGTGGATCAGCCATGGGCGGGCGCTTGCATAGCATCGACGTCATTCTGGGATTCAGTAAGGACCAGGACCCTCTTCTCAACCCTGTGGGACCCGCCGAGGGCCATAAAGATGACGGAGTCGTACTGGTGGAACAGGGGAAGCAGGTGACCTCTGACCCCTATGCTCACCTGCCCAGCATGTCTGAAAACTCTCATCAGGCTTCCTATCATGGTGAGGAAGTAGTGTTTAATCATGAACATCTAATATCATCATAGTATACTATGGATTTTTTATATCCATAATTGAGCCCATACTGTATATACAGCATATACACATTATGGGTAATACTTCAGAAATAAATTAGCATTTTCGTGGGAGATTTAACAACTTTATCATTTTAAATCTTATCAACGGAAGAAACTTGACACATCCTGTTTAAACCTCAAATGCTAAAATGTTCTGTGATAATGCTCACTCTAAAGTTTGCCATAACATATATAGTAACAGAACAAACTACTGTTATTAATTATGGTTTAGATGACCTCAGAAAAAAACTTGTAAGGTTTTTTCTAACTTCTTTGTGAACTTAATCACATGTGTGAATAATTTGTTCTGTGCACAATTTAAGTGTTTGTTTTTTTTCACTTCAACAGTAAAGTGAATAGGAAAAGCAGGGGGAAAAAAACTTTAACATACTACAATTTACGGAATAGATAAGAAAATTTTATTTAAATTCTCAACATGAACCAAATCATTCGAACAAGAGTACACTACTGGCAAATCAAACAGTTCGACACAATTTCAGATATTATATATTATTTATTTTGTATATTGTATTAATAATAAAATTACATTATGTTACATTTTGATAATGTAACAAATCTGGTCAAACGTGAACTTAGATTCTTTTATCTTTTTTTATTTTATTTTATTATTTATTACTTAATTAATTACTTGTAAAGTGTATCATTCAGCAATTACAACACAACCCAAAAAATATGCAAGGGATAGGATAGGAAATTATTTTTATCTATATAAATTCGAATACTGGCACAGTTTTTATAATAAAAAAAATAAATAAACAAAAAGTTTATTTTTTAAGTTTTTAAACTACATCAAATTATATATTAAACAACAAACTAGCAAAACTTTAAATTCTCTTGAAACATACCTGTAAATGTATAATACTTTTTGTAAAGTAAAATGAATAGACAGAAACTTAATTTTACCAATAGTCATAGAACTAAATTAGTACCTTTCGTTACAACTTCATATTAATTTGAAGTTCCAACACATTATCATCATATTAATTTTTCATGAGATCCATTAGGCTTAATGGAGCTAATCAACTAAACTATGCATGGGGAACATAAATGAATTCACAGGCCACTAATCACAGAAAGAACGTTATCAAGAATCACACCTGCTACTACCAGGACGCTATGCTTCCAGCATGCTAAAGCAACTATCTGATGATAATCACGGGTAACTTAATTAGATTGATCTAATTAAGTTCAGCTCAGCTCCTGCTTTAACATGTGGTTACCATCAGTCTTTACTTTACTTTGGTGGAACTAAAAATCTTCATCAAGCAGGTCCTTGTCGTGTAGGTAAACAGGCTGAGAGATTTTAAAGCAGTTGGATTACGAGCCAAGGCCAAATGAGCTGTCGCAGGTTTAGCAGGTGACATCTGTTAGGTTGTTTAGGGATTAGTGATGAGAACGACACAGACAGACAGACAGAGAGATGTGAAGGAACTCATGTCTTGTTGAAATTGGGTTTAAATCAAATTATATGATGTAAACTATAATATGTGAAAGAGTTAAGCCATGAGATGGTGAGCATTATGGGTAAAGGTGTTGTTAGACATGATGTCGAATGCATTAATACTAGGATTTTATAACAAATCAGCTACAGTAATCAGATTTGTTTTAAATTTACATCTCATATAATTTACTCTTGGTATACAGTACTGTGCAGCTTCTTCATTTTTTGCTTACAAAGAGCCAAACTTTCTTGCATTTTTAATATAATCTTAAGAAATAGTTCTCCAGGCTTCCTGGCTTTCATTTTCAGTCTAGTCCCTGTACCTGAGCAGTTTCAAAGGAATATTCCTTATTTGTCAGGCCATACAGTGACCATAAAAACATCTAACTTACAACATGAACCAGTGAGAAATAGATGCAGATAATGACGTGATTAGGTCGATGATTAGTATACTAGTTTTGCTAAATGCTTTTTTTTTTTTTTTTTACTACAGATTCAGACCTCTTCTCACATGATAAATGTCAAGCTGATGTTGCAGATCTTCAACATTGTGGTGTGGAGAGCGACAGCAGATCTCCCGAACCTCTAGAAGAAGACCAACCCAAGAAGAAACACCGTCGTAACCGGACCACATTCACCACTTACCAGCTGCATGAGCTGGAACGAGCTTTTGAGAAATCCCACTACCCTGATGTGTACAGTCGAGAAGAGCTGGCCATGAAAGTCAATCTTCCAGAAGTGCGAGTGCAGGTATGTTGTGTTGAGACAAACTTTAGTGGTCATCTAGCACGGTTGTAATGTAGTGTGGATCAGACCGAGTAGCACCAGGTAAGTTGTTGAACTGAAGAGATAATATGTTAATGGAAACCATTAGGCAGTGTAAATACCAAAGCCTTGTTATCGGAGTTAAGTTTAATTGGCTGTTTAAGAGTCCCATTTCTAATCCTTAAGGTCTTTAGCCTGTTATTATCTCACTGTCTTTTACCCTTTACTTATGATCACTGAAGTAGATCTGCATGGATTTTTATTTCTAGGTCTGGTTCCAGAATCGACGCGCAAAATGGCGGCGTCAGGAGAAGATTGACACCGGCAGCATGAAGCTCCATGACTCACCTATGCTATCCTTCAACCGACCTCCCATGCCCTCCAACGTGGGGCCAATGAGCAACTCCTTGCCCTTAGACTCCTGGTTATCCTCACCCCTTTCCACTGCCACTCCCGTGCACAGCATCCCAGGATTCATGGGTCCAACCCAAAGTCTGCAGCCCACTTACCCGAGCCACCCTGGCTTTCTTAACTCAACTCCAGGTATAGTGCAGGGAATGCAGCCCATGCCTCCACTACCGTACCAGTGTCAACCAGCATTCAATGACAAGTATCCACTCGAAGACATGGACCGCAGCTCCAGCATTGTAGCCCTGAGAATGAAGGCCAAGGAACACATTCAGTCCATGGACAAAACCTGGCAGCCCATGTGATTCGAGGATCACATTTTGTAAAGATGTGTACACTGTACAAAACAAAAATGGTTGTTATTATTCATGGTATGCAACATGCGATATCGTTTAGGTTCAAAACCACAAAGCCATGGACAGAAATTTTTGGCATTTGTTGCTCATGAAGAAGGACTACCACTGGTTTAGATAGCTATTCAAGGACATAACTAAACTTTATGCACTCTACAACTATTGACTTGATAAGAATAAAGGATAGAAATAAGAATAATTCCCAGGACTTGGGACTATTTCAGTGTGAACCTCTACACGTTTCTTTGTTAGTCATTTTCCAGGCCATTTTTGTCCTTTGTAAAGGTAGCTCAGGGAATCAGGTGGCAAGTAAACTTGGCAGTAGATTTCCATTGTTAAGCTCACGATTGAGACCAAGTGAAGACTGAATCTTTACAAGTTAAAGTAAGAGCAAGTCGAGATCAAGACCAAAAAACATCCAGTATTTTTTTTTTAAAGCCAAGTCTCTACTTACTTGGCTTCAATCATACATACTGTAGTGCCAATAATTAGGCTGTTAGGCTTAGGCTAAGATCATATTTAGCAAGACCAGTGCCCAAAACTGAGACAAGTACAAATGCCAAGAAGACACAAGTCTAAGTCAATACAGAAAGATCTCAAGACCAGACTCAAAGCCAGGCCAGAGCTCAAGTCTTAAAACACAACTTAAAACATTCACTGCTTTTTCACAGGCTAATGCTTGTCCTTGTTTCACTCAGACTAATGCTAATCCCTAATTTAGGACAGTGCGTGTTTTGGGTCACATCTTGCTCTAATCTTGGCTTTGACTGTCAATATTGTCATTTCTATATGGATGGTCAGAAACAACTCTATCATTTTCTAATACTATAGATTGGAGCACGTTAGTATATATCAGCATAGCATGTACAATACATGGATGTTTGCCTTGGTTGTCACAAGTCTGATTTGAGGGTATTTATTAAACTATGACCAATGCTTGAGTTTGTGTCATCTGATTAAAACTGGGTCAGAGACTGAAATTTGTTTTAATATGGCACAAAAATTCACTAAAGTGCACGGTTAGGGAGTATTCACTGGCACCTTGGAGTATTTCATTCGCATAATTCATAAGCAAAGACAGCATTGCCCAAGCCTTGTTTTTGTCAGTGCAGCCATTGATTGTATGGCATTTTAAAGAAATGACCTATCTAGCCCTAGAGCTTGCTGAAGGATATGAGGTCATTAGCTGATTGTGTAGCTGTCATAGCGAGTACGTGTACGGATGCAGAAGGAGAGACGCCTAGTCTGGCAGTACTCTCTGTTCATTTGTTGCTCAGCGGTATTGATCGCTTCTCTTTGTCTGAGACTAAAATAAAAAGACAAGATCTGGACTAATAGGCATCGCTTCGGTTGAGTGACCTCACATGAGAGTGAGCAGGATATTGAAGTGAGGCCTAACGCTGAGTTGTTGTATTTTTTTTTTTTTTTAGCAAAATGAGTCAAACGTGTAAAGAACAGATGGTTAAAGAGCAGTAGCAAAATTATTTAATCATGAGTTAATATTATTTCTAGTTTGTATAGTACTTTTCATAGTTTTATAAAATGAATGTAATTCAAAATTAGATACTCTATCTTTTTTGTGTAGGTTTTTCTGTGTTAAGTGTAAATATTAGGGTTTCCTATGAACAATGAGAAAGGAAAAGCCAAAGATTATGGTCTTTTTTTAACTATGAAAATGCTAATGTAAAAAATTAATCACTGGCTGCTTGGATCTTGTATTAATTATATGACTGCGTATGTAGTTTTGTGAGCTGTAATTCTTTGTTTTCATGATTTTAGCAATTTTTTTTTGCACTAATATCATTTATAAAGATAGTTCAGTCAAACGGCATAACTTGGATCTCCTTTGTAGAGACACAGAACTGCTTGATTTTAAATTGTGATTAAATACAGAAAAGTAAAACACTTAAATAAACAATTATGATGTGTTCCCTCCCTATTAAATATGTTATATTGCTTATATAATAATTTAACAATTACTATAATAGACTTACTTTAACTTGTTTCTTGTTACAGAGATCCATGGCTTAACAATGTGTAAAAATTTCTTCAGAGGTTTTCTATTTTTATCTACTTGTTGTTTTATTGTCTACGTGAAAGTTAATTGACTATTAAAGATTTTCTGAGAACATCTTGAAACCAGTCAAATGTTTTGTCATTCAGTCTCTTACATTAATTGTAAATCTGATCATTACTGAAAAATGTGGCAGAATTTTCACTCAAGCAAAATACAGTGGGAACTTTTTTCAGCTCTCATATGTGTTGACAGATGATCAACCGGTGATTAGTATACTGGTGATGCTGAATGCTGAGTGCTTGGAACAGATGAAAGGGGAAATTAGGTCACTGCTGTGGTTGTTACAAAAAGAACAATTTTTTAAATAGTATCTTTGCAGCCTATCAGAGTAAAACATTAGTTTTTTTATTTACTATACAGTACTGTGCAAAAGTCTTCGGCACATGCAAATAACTGCTGACGAGCAAGTTTCTATAGTTTCAATATTCAAAAATCAGTAAACAATAATTAATGAAGCAAAGTCAATAAGTCAGACAACCCATTGCTTAAAATAATGCAATTGTGCATTTTTAAATAAATTAGATATTTAATTCTATTTCATTTCATTTTAATTCATTTTATTTTATTTTATATGAAGAAATGAGGGATGGCTCAATATTTTTTACAAGTATTTGAACATAAATAAATAGAGTTAAATAAAGCTAAAAATTATGTTTATGTAAACATATTAAACATATTAATTAATTACATCATTAAATACATTATTAACTTTGTTGCCATTATTAAAATTGGCATAATATCAAGGTGTAAATCCACTTGAGGACCAAATCCTCTGAGTGTTAGATAATTGTAAATTGTGTGAATGAATAAATTTATGAATTAAATAATTATTACTTAAATATTTCTAAATACAATTAATTATGAATTATTTATTTAAAAATGTCAGGTATATGTATTTAAATGTGTATATTTATTTAATTTGATTTATTTTAATGAATAGATTATAACCTGATAAATAATATGCACGCTATATCTAATCATGCTTTGTGTAATTTTAATTGTTTAAAGGCTCAGTGTTTAAAACTAGCTAGGCGTAACAACAGTCCCTTCATCATCATTAGTCCAGGGTTAGTGAGTAGTGACCTGCCCTCACCACAGACCCAGCTCCCCCTCCCTTGCTGATGCTGGTGGCTTGATGGCTCAGATCCAGGCTGTTAGAGAGATGAGTCTCCGCTCCATCAGTCCTCTCCAGGGGACAAAGAAGGGAGGGGCATCAGAGACATGTGGATGTAACAATAAACATGGATTGATACAGGAATTACAGCTGTAATTCATATCCCAGGTTTATATTAATACATTCATTTAAATATGTTATTGTTTATTAATGGGAATGTGTGTATTACTACTCTTTAATTATTCAACTATTGTTAGGTCTTAAAACAAATTAAAGGAGGAATTCTTGCTTGATGAGAAAGAAATAAAAGTCAAGAATGACCATGGAGTTAGAAAGTGATCCCAAACTTCTGAGTTGCATATAGGGAATCAGTGTGTGTGTGTGTGTGTGTGTGTGTGTGTGTGTGTGTGTGTGTGTGTGTGTGTGTGTGTGTGTGTGTGT
>JAQMYI010000018.1:17531195-17544998 GCA_030014275.1 Clariallabes melas
AGGGTCGCGGGGGCCTGGAGCCTATCCCAGGAAGCTTAGGGCACGAGGCAGGGTACACCCTGGACAGGGTGCCAATCTATCGCAGGGCACACACACATACACCTTCGTAATACAGTATACTGTAATATACCCCATGACAAGTAGCCATGTAAATGTTCACTTTACCTGTCACTGGGTTTAATGTTATGGCTGAGTAACATATAACACATTTTGAAGCACTGGTTCTGGTGTTTGAACCAACACTGTCACTATTTTTATGTTGGCCTTCTCATTAACAGGGCACTGATTTCCAGTGTCCCTAAATGCTCTTGTAGTTTTATTTTTCTGAACCAAACCTTTATTTATTTCTTTATTTTTATTAAAAGCCATCATAACTACATGGCAGCACAGTGGTGTAGATGTTAAGCCTGAGGCCTTGCACCTCCAGGGTCGAGGGTTCGAACCCCGAATCAGGTGTGTGCGCAGGTGAGTTTGCATGTTCTTCCCATGCTTGGTGGGTTTTGTGTCCTGCAATGGATTGGGATATCATCCTGAGTGGACCCCGCCTGGTCCCCAAGTTCCTTGGGATAGGCTCCAGATACCCCGTGACCCTGTACAGGACTCGCCGTATAGAGAATGAGTGATTATTGTAACTACACTAACATTAACAATATTTCTATGACATTAGCATTAACAGTAATAACCAAATGATTGACACCATAATCACTGACCACTTTACAAATAGGTTCAAGGTGTAGTTTTCCTTTACGGTTCTGGGCAATCTTTAAGATGTGAGAGAGAGGTTTGATCCAAGCCGCTGGTTTAACTCTTATGGTGAGAGCAAGAATGTTGCTTCACTCAGCACTGTGCTTAAATATGGCTGAAGAAAGTGAAACAGAAACAGTAGAATGCAAATCTTTAAAGCAAACAATTAGCAAACGTCAAACATCCTGAATGAATGGGAACAGACAATCCGAAGGATATGATTCTAAAAAAAGACGAAAGGTTTCCATTGGTTACAAAGTTAAGGTTAGAGCTTGAGTTAGGTGTAGCACAGTATATTTAGCAGCATTAATAATTATGTCAGTGGAAGATGCAGTGCAGATGAAAGTGAGAAGGTGACTCTCTTACTGTGTAATATCGTTCACTTTCAATATCTGACACTAGATGGCGACATTTCCAATGAAATACCAAACAAGCCACCAATTCTGGTTATAGACAGTGTGTTTGCTCACATGCTTGTTTTTAGTAGTTAGTACTGTACTGTAATTATGAACTCAAATTATAAAATGATAAATGAAGTTCCAGGTTAATGGATAAAATGTGACTGTATGACTGGACCGTGAGAAAGTTAACCACCGTCCCTAATAAAGAAAAGTTGTCTTGACACAGTGATGTAAACATGGTCTATTGACTGTCTTATGTCCTTGAACCAGAGTACCCAAAGGAAACCAACCAAGCACATGGAGAACATGCAAATTCCATGCACACAGACCGAAGGCAGGACCTTGGAGTGTGCTTCTGTTGGTCAGATCTAGGTTCAGCAACGTTATGTGGCAATAAAATGAGGAATCCTGAATATACTGAATGATCAGGTATTTCCCATTAATGGATTTTTTTTCCTTCCCCAATGACACGGGCATATTCTAAGATGGCACTGCCAGGATTGATCAGGCTCTAATTGTTAAAGGTAGCATGAAACTTCATTTTCATACATGGATTGACCAACACAGAGTCCAGACCTTTATTCAAGATCTTGGAGAGAAATTAATGCAACTCTGGACTGAAATAAATGTTGTGAAATTGCATAAGCATATTAAAGTAAAATATATATAAGAGTGACTCTGGACTTTGGCCTGGCTATAGTGAAGCAGTCTTCTAATTTTCTGAGATGTTGAATTTTGGGTTTTCTTCAGAAAAGAAATGAACACTTGAAATGTATCAGTCTGTGTGTAATGAATCTATATATGAGTTTCACTTTTTGAATTGAATTACTGAAATAAATCAACTTTTTGATGACATTATAATTTATTGACATGCACCTATATATATATTTTTTGTATACAGCTCTGGAAAAAAATAAGAGACCACTGCAAAATAATCAGTTTCGTATGCTTTTTTTCTTTACAGGTGCATGTATTGGTTTTGCTTCATTTTTTTGTGAACTGCTAAGAATATTTCCCCTAAATTCAAAATATAACTATTGTTATTTAGTGTGTACAGTATGTTTAAAAGAAATGACATCACAACACATAAAAATAACCCAAAGATCATGCAGCATTTGCAGAGCTTTAATAACTCAAATTAAACAAAATGCAAATGATTTATAAACAAATTGTGTTAATGCTTTGTCTAAATAACATTTGTAAAAAATCAGTATTTGGTGGAATAATTACTGATTATTCAAATTATTTTGATTTGCAATTTACAGCTTTCATGCGTTTTGGCAGGCACTTAATACTTAATACCACTCTTTTTGCAAAAAAAAAAAAAAAAAGCAAACAGCTCAGCTTTGCTTGATGGTTTGTGAACATTCCTCTTCCTCTTGGTGACATTCCAGAAGATTCCTGGAGTAAATTGCAGCGGTCACTTATTATTTATTTTCCCCAGAGCTATATATTCTCAACTATTTCTGTTTTTACTCACTTATTTATATATATATAGTTTATGAGGGTTTTTAAATTAATAAAAAAGTCGTTGAGGTGCAAACATTTCTTTTGCTGCGCGTTCACGAGATCGATAAGCAACGGCGTGCACGCGCGGCGGACAGAAGCCGGAAACATGGCGGCGCTCATGTCACTGACTCAGGTAACTCAGCCTTTTAAAGTTTATTTTCTTACATTTTAAGCGTATTAACAGATATTAAACGACTTTAATCCAGCTTGCTACTGTACACGCTCCAAACGGGCTGCTTTGTGGATGTGTAAAATGAAGTTTGCTGAAGTTTCTGAGAGGAGAATGCTAACAGGAGGCTAATTAGAGCTAACGCCAACCGCCTGTGTTGTTTAAACACAAACTGTCACTCTGACAGGAAGAGTCCGTGCACTGACAGTTAGTGTATTAAACCGAATATGATAATGGTGTTTAAAACTGTGTTTTTGTTTGTTTGGAAACTTGTTTTTATCTGTTTCCATGTGAATGTGCGATAAACTCCTGGACGCCCACTTTAACTCTAGTCTGTGTCTGTTACATAACCTTAACCCCAAGTTATGTCACCATAGTCATCTGTATTTACTGCTATTACTGTGTTATTGTAGGTAATGAATAATAAGATATCTCTAATAGTATTAGGGCAATATAGTTCTGACCCTTAAAATGATGTGAGAAGAAGAAGCAGATTCACTTCAAACATATTGTTAAAGACAGACCTGACTGGAGAATGGAAGAAAAAAAAAAATCCTGAGACCCAAAATGAAATCTGTCTTCATCCGGGTGACATCAGAGAGTGAGATTATAGATCATTACGCCTGCTCGAAAATGTGAATATGCACCATAGTCTTTATGTTTACATTAGCAGCTCTTAGCTTCACCCCTACAGCATGATTATTGCGAGATTATTTATAAAGCAGGTCAGGAGGATTTAAGGAGATACGGCTAAGATGAAGGATGAAAGACATTTCTTCAAAAATCCCCGCTTGGGTCGGTGACCAGGATATGATGTACAGTGAAAACTTGGATTGAGAGTGTTTTGCAAGACGAGCAAACATTGTCTCAGTGCGCAAGCATTGCGTAAAGCATTTTTGTGTGTGTGTCCCTGTGCATGCTTTTGTGAGTGAGAGTTTTTGTTGGCAAACGTGTGTGTGTGTGTGTGTGTGTGTGTGTGTGTGTGTGTGTGTGTGTGTGGGAAAGTCGTCCTACACCTTCCTCCTCCTCCTCCTTTCCTCCTCCTCTCCTCTCTCTGGTCCCAATCACTACAGTTACGATTCTTTTCAAAGGTAAAGTGGTTAATTTGTTTTATTTTTACTTTATATTTTGTATTAATAATTTCTTTATGAATATTTTTGGGTTGTGGAATGAATCGGCTGCGTTTCGTATGGGGAAATGCCTTTTGATATACAAGTGTTTCGATATACAAGCACGCTTCCAGAACTAATCATGCTCGCAGTCCAAGGTTTAACTGTATATTGTAGATGCGGTCTGGCTCAAGCTTCTGTCTTGAACTCATGACTTTGTCAACAGTACCCCAGATCCTTGATGTCTTTTCTATTTAATTCTTGTTTTTAATTATCTTTCTTAAAGTAATTGGACTTTCAGTTTGATAAATTTTTTGTTTACTGTATCTTGTTCTTTAGTTTAACAATTACACAGTTTTTCTTTATATGACAAGTCAAACCGGAGCATATGATGAAATTCCTCATGAGGCCATTAAAGAAGTTCCCAAGCGGCCAGTGTTTCAGATGTAAAGCAGGAAATCTGATCATGACTCTGGCGTACTGAGAAAACTTTCTACCTTGATGGTATCCAAGCATTAGTGAAACACCGGTATAAGTGGATTAGTGTATCGGGGGATTATATAGAGAAATAAAGTGAGATTTTATTCTCATGACTGTGTTCTGTTATTCTGAACAATCATAAGTCCAGGTTTGACTTAAACACGAATCGTTGTGTTATAAAATAATAATAACAGTGATTTTTATTCTTTAATTTCTGTATTCTTGTAGATTTCAAATGGAAACCCAGTATATGAAACTTTTTACAGACAGGTAACTTGGTATTATTATAATGCACACTTTTATGTAATGTTTTTATGTATATGTAGATAGAGAGATAAACAGACTGATATATTGATATATTTGTAATTTCAGTAAAACACTTACATGTGCCAAATATCGCATTTTGGTTATTTATTTATTTTGTTGTTGGTCTATGAAATGCTTTTTTTTCTACTTTCAAATGAAAACACAACTTCTGTCTGAAAGCTGTACCAAAGATAAATATTTTCATTTGCCCACGCCTTTAGTTTTCAGAAATACATATACCGGTAATAGAAAAAATATATATGACAATTTCGTGCATGCAGGTCGACCCAGGAAACTTGGGCAAAGTCGGGGCGGCAGAAGCGGCGCAGTTTTTGAAGAGGTCAGGACTTTCAGACATTATTCTGAGCAAGGTAATAACACCATTCTCACACCATGATCAAAACCAGTGTTAAACATTTATATTACAGTGCTGTATAATTTTAATCGTTATAAATTTTTAATGGCAGATTTGATAACAGCACTGTGGTTTCGTTTTCCTGTGGTCTTTACATACAAGTTTTCCTGCTTAATTTTGATCCTTATAACGTAGTGTAGTTAATCTTTTATTTTTTTAATATATTTTTTTCAGATTTGGGATTTGTCCGACACAGAGAGAAAGGGCTACTTGGACAAACGGGTAAGATGCCGGTTATTTAGTTTTAATTTTAATACATAGAAGAATTAGTAGAGTAGAAAGGCATAATAGACATAAAACATTATTAATTCAACCAACCACTGCTTTGTAGATTTTATTTAATTCTGATTAATGTATATGGCATTTGCTGCACTGATGTCTTTTTTTTTTTTCTTCTTCTTTTTTTTCCTGCTCTATAGGGCTTCTTTATTGCTCTAAGACTTGTTGCTTTAGCGCAGAATGGCAGCGATGTCAGCCACGCCAGCCTGAGCCAGACCATGTCACTACCTGCTCCTAAATTTGTACGCTTCTATTAAATGTTTATGGGTGATAAGAGAAGAATGTGACCATATAGAAAGATGATATTAAGAAAGACGTATCATTATAGATTAATGAATGAAACTAAATTGTAGCTCATTTGTAATTAAAACAAATGAAATGTCCTTTTCTGTTTGTAGAGAGACACAAGCAGTCCATCTTTAATATCAGCATCATCCAGTGACTCTACGTGGACAGTGAAGGTGAATGTGTGTGGTTGGTTAGTTCTATCATTGGCAGAATGTGCTTTGTTAAAGAGTTAAGCACAAAAGTTTGTACACGCCTCATATTTCGCAATGGAGGATTGCTACAAACTATGGCTATTTGTGTTACTTCTGGTAATGAAGGAACACCTAACACACTTAACTGCATTTAATTATAAATGTACTGACTCTTGCTGTCTCTCTCTCTCTCTCTCTCTCTCTCTCTCTCTCTCACATCTCTACAACTGTAGTTTGATGAAAAAGCTAAGTATGACGGCATATTCGACAGTCTCCTGCCCATCAATGGGCTTCTGTCAGGAGATAAAGTGAAGCCAGTTCTCATCAATTCAAACCTGCCTCTAGATGTGCTTGGAAAGGTATGTTATGTAAGACATGAAACACAATGTAGCATTCTGCTCTATATCATTTTTTTCCATAACAACCCAATCTGATGAGGCTTTATTCTTCTTATATACCACAGCAATGTGTCAACAATACTATTTGGAGTTTAATAATGAATAGCGTATCATGCTCGTATCGTGGAGTGTCAACGATTCAATTTAGTTCCTGTTTTCCTTTACGTTATAACAGTTTTTCCACCATTATCATTCCTTTCCTCCTTCTTGAACTTAACCGCATCAGTTTATCAGTTATTATAAGTTTTATATTTCTTAAATAAATATTCTTCTGTTAATTACTGGTCTTAATTTATGTAGAAATGATGATGTATCATGATTAATGCTACCTGGAGTTAATATTACTTTAACAGAAAATTTAAACTTCATATTTGAGAGATTAACAGTGCAGTTGTATAAATATAGGTAATATTAAGTAATTAAGTAATATTAAGTAATATTATGTTTTTTTTTTTTTTATTTGCTAGATCAGGATGTTTTAAGGGCATTCAAGATAATGCTTCACATGCTTTGTGTTCTTTTGTCAGATTTGGGATCTCAGTGACATTGATAAAGATGGACATCTGGATAAAGAAGAGTTTGCAGTGGTGAGTTCATAATCTGATCCAAGTATGCAGTAATTCTTATTTCGACGCAAATGATCTAGCCAAAATAAATAAATAAATAAAATCAGAGGTAATCATCGTAATCTGTTTTGTAAAACTGTTTTCAAGTTGCTCGGTTTATGGTATAAGCTTTGTATGTTAAAAGGGCACTTCTAGAGATATTTAATTGAATATTGTTTACTTCTACACTCAGGCTATGCATTTGGTATACAGAGCCCGAGAGAAAGAACCCGTTCCTTCCATTTTACCAATATCCATGATCCCTCCATCCAAGCGGAAGAAGAGTGCAATGGGTCTGCCTGGCTCTGTGGCCGTTCTGCCCTCTAGTCCTTTCCTCATGAAGGAGAGCCTTCGTCCCACAGCTCCTCTCTCCAAGAGCCCTCTGACCATCGGGTCCAGCCTCTCGCCTTCTAACTCCTTCAGGAGCTCCAGTCCGAGTCGTAGTCTCAGCCCAGCACCACAGCTGGTACACACACACACACACACACACACACACACACACACACACACACACACACACACACACACACACACTTTCTCATATTGCATGATTTAAAAAAAAAAACTATTAACAAAAAAAGTTGCAGAATAGATAATTTTGGTTGTTCTATATAATAATTGAAAGATTTTTTATATAATATACATTTATGGCAGATGCCAGTCTCTGTTGCACCCCAGGCCATGTAAACTTTTATACAAAAGTTTTGGACTACCAACTTTTACCCAATCGAGACAATCTTATTTTAATTCAGTAAGAGCACTCTGCTGCGCTTGGCGTTCTTCCACAGGCACACTAATGTAAAGTGTAGACTTACTTTTCTTTCTTTCTTTCTTTCTTTCTTTTTTTTTTTCCCGCCAACAATCTTCAAAATTGCTGAGTTTTCCTTTAAACATGACAGGAATGATATTACTCTTGAGTGAAAATGATTCCCTTGTTCTAAAATAAACGAGTAGCTTTAAAAGAGGTAATAAATGGTAGTTTGATGCTTATACAAACGTTGCCACCCAGGAAAGACAAACATTCCCACCCAGGCAGAACACTTAAGTCCAAACCTGCAGAAACTTTAATATGCTCTCTGGATAAGCTTTTAGGATACGCTTTATGACAAGTCAAACGTTGCCTTTGGTATTTATTTGTTTAAAAGAATAAAGAAGTAAACTGAATCTTGTAAAGGTATCCCTCATGACTTTCACCACCTAGTTAGTTTCGCTGTATGACAGAGTTAAAGGGCGAGAGAGTTTATATTTCAAACCTGTATGTGCTATCTTAGCAGTCAATCTGTGCTAGCAAAACTGGTTCATCCGCATTCAGAGCATGGCTTTATAACCTGTACCTTTTTGTATTCATGTCATCATGGCATACCTTGTGTGTATTGCAACACATTTAGTGGTGTGTCCTTGTGTAGACCTTCCTGTTGTATCTGGTGTATTGAAATAAAGGAGTAATACATTTCATGTATTGGTTTCTTAATATCATCATGATATAATATGCATGGTAATGTGGTTTTTTTGTTTGTTTGTTTTTTGTTTTTTTTTCTTCTGTTTGTGCGTGCGTGCGTGTGTTTGTGTGTATTTTAGGCTGTTTCAACGAACTGGGTGGTGCCGCAGGACGACAGGGAGCAGTATGAGGAAATCTTCGAGCTGGCTGACTCTGATTTCGACGGAATGGTCGGAGGGGGTGAAGTTAAGGACATCTTCATAAACTCAGGACTGCCCCAGAGTGTTCTGGCCCACATCTGGTAAAGAAGCTGACACTACCTTTCAGTGCATTTCAGTTTCTGCATTTAATCACAACTCCTGGGTTTCTGAGGAATAAAAAACACAATGCTGAAACAGCAGGGTGGCGTTTGGTGCTACTGCGTTACTGTTACTGTCACCGCCCTTTAACTGATTTTTCCCTTTCAGTAACGGCACATCTTGTTATGTAGAAGAAGTTTGAACATACAAGCAATTTTTTTTCATTGGTTGAAGAATGACACGATCTTGTGGAAGAACAACGCAACAAATCATAAGTTTAAAAAAGCTGTTCTCTCACCACTGCTTTGTAGACTTTCTGATGTTACCTTATTATGTAGTAAATTTAACCTAATTCTGATATATATAAAAACAGGTATTTACATGACGACATTTTTAAATAAGCAAATATCTCCAACTTATCATGTTCTCAAAGCGTATTTCAGTCCGACTAATTTGATTTAAAACTAGTTCTCTAGATCTGTTTTTCTATTTTTTATTTATTTATTTTTCCCTCTCTTGCTTACTTTTCCTCTTTCTTTAGGTCACTGGCTGACACCAAAAGTGTAGGGAAACTGACCAAAGAGCAGTTCTGTCTGGCAATGCACCTTATTCAGCAGGCAGTCAAAGGTGCTGACCCACCTCAGAGCCTGAACCCTGATATGATTCCTCCTTCAGAGAGGGGTTCTGCTCCTTCAACCGTAAGTCCTTGACAAACATAACGTTATGTTAAATGCTGATAGGATTTGTATTGTGATTCTGTTAGTATCGTGATTTTATAAATATCACAATTCAAATTGTGTTAAAAAAATAAAAAATAAAAGAATCAAAAAAATATCTATCATAATTTGCTCCTGCCACACAGGAATGCTGTGCTGCCTGTCAGTGTGTGAGCAGTTTGTTCAGTGTGTGAACAAAGTGCACCATCTGTAGGAGCATGGAGTAAATGCAACATTTTACCTCCTCGCATGCAAACATGTATAAACCTACATTTGCTGCCCTCTAGTGGCTGGCTGCAGAACAATTTAAAACTCTGACATTCTAAATGTTTTGTGTGTTTATATGCTTGGGAATCTTTTTGCACTATATGAATCAGTGGCTAGGTTTTGTCTCATATGAACAAAGACAGTGGCACACAATTTCTATTTCTTACTAAAATGCAATATTTTATTAGGTACTCGTACAGATTTGTGATGTGTTTTAATAAACACGCATTATATCATGTTTAGTATCAGTACTTCCTCTTTTTTGGTCAGAGTGTTGAGGAGTTTTGTGAAATTGTTTTGGTTGCTCAAATTGCTAATTCATGTAAATAGTACATTTCTTTAAACCTCTTCCTTTTTTTTTCTTTCTGCACTCACTCTCTCTCTTTCTTTCTTCCTTGTTTCTTTATCTTTAGGCAATCTCACCAGAAATCTCCTCATCAGTGGTTTTTGAGTTACCTGCATTCTCCAGTTTGTCGAGAGTAAGTTGTTTTTAAATTGTTTACTTTACAGGACGTTCAATACCGACATCTAGTGGCAACTTGCGCACACTGCAACTGATTATTTCATACAACTTTGTACCTGGTCGTTACATAAACATGAACATCTGCTGTTATTTTCTATCTCTCTCTTTTTAGGAGGTTATTAGTCCAGTGGTGCCAGTGGAGTTGACGGGAAACAAAGAGCTTGATGACTTTAGTCAAGAAATAGCACAGATTCAGAGGTGAGACATTTCATCACCATAAAGATTCAGAACCATCTTCTTTGCAATTTTTAATTTAATTTTTTGCTCATGTAAGCAATAAGCGAAAATTCAGCGTAATGACCGAATGTAACCATGTACAGTGGGTGTACATGAGCATTTCTCACTGATTTGCTGAGTCGTATTATTTTTTTCAGTCAGGTCAGCAATAGGTCTAATACTTGCTGCACAGGCGAAAGCGATCTAATTTAATAGATTATTCTTAGTTCACAGTGGAAGCTCATGTTTTCCTACAGCTTGTGTCCAGGGTCAGGTTATAAAGGCTAATGGAGGATTTAAAGTTATAGATGATGTTATGAAATGAAAAATGTATTGTTTTATCTTTTACTATTGACCATTATCTTACTATTTTGCGATGTTAAAGAAATGTCAGTGAAACTTGGCTCATTTAATGATCTAACGATATGTGATTTAAAATACATTTGTATGTTATTCAATTTGTCCTGTAAGTGTGCGAAATATTGCACTTAACTGTTTGTTTATTTATTTATTTCTATGTGAATAGTGAGAAGCGAAGCATTGAGCTGGAGATCAGGCAGAGGGAGGAGGCGCTTCGTCAGAAGAACAGTGAAGTTCATGTAAGGCTTACAAATTATTTACTGCTTAACAGTAAACAACATGATCTTTTTCAATCCAATTTAAGAAGAAATGGTACGAACCAGAAATCCAAACATCCTTTGGGGCTCTGGTCTATTTTCCACCAACATTTGTGCTGAGTATGTGAATGAGTGTTTTTGCATTTACTTAAATACTCATAGTGCCAGCTGATAAAATCTAGAGCTGGTAACAAACACACACTCATGAAATTTAGATATTTTAGTTTTCCGATGTGAAACGTTTGCTCAGGAAGCAGATAGGAGATAATTAATCAGTTTTTAAAGTAAGTGTGTGTTTGTTTGCGTTTGTGTACAGGGCATGCAATTAGACCTGGAGCAAGAGAACAGCGGTGTGCGAGAGCTAGAGCGGCAGACCCTGGATGCTCAGAACAGACTGCAGGAGATGGAGCATCAGAGGAGCAAACTGGAGAGCAAAGTGTCCGAGACCAAGAGCAAATTCCAGGAGGAGAGCAGCAAGGTGAGGGAGAGATTCTGAGAAAACCTGTAACAATAGAGAGAAACGGGAAAGTCGAAGAGATAAACAGAGAAAGAGGAAGAGAGATTTAATGTGAATAAGCAGAGAGAGTTCATGAGAAGAGAAGAGAGATTTATAAAGTAAGGCCTTTATTTGTCACATATAGATTACTGCACCTGGTGGAGCTGGGACTTGACCTGATGGTCGTCGGATCAGTAACTCGTTGCCTTAACCTTCTGAGATACTGCCCTTAGTGAATGAGAGGAGATGGAGAAAGAGGTTTACAGTGAACAAGGGACAAGGAGAAAATTGTAAAATTACTTAAAGGAGAAAGAGAGAGAGAGACTTGAACTGAATGAGAAGAAAGTGCAAGATAAATGAGAGGAGATCAGTCACTGGCCAGTGAAAGAGAGATTTGTCGTGGAAGTGAGGAAAGATATTTGAAGTGAAAGAGAGGAAATGTATTCGAAGTGAAAGAGAGAAAAGATATTCGAAGTGAAAGAGAGAAAAGATATTCGAAGTGAAAGAGAGGAGAGAGAGATTTGTAGTGAAAGAGAGGAGAGGGAGATTTGTAGTGAAAGAGTAAATGAGAGAGAAAGGTGTTTACAGTGAACGATATAACAATATATTGAGATTTGTAGTAATTGAGAGAATGTGAGACACAAGCTCGGACACATGATCACTAATTCGGTGCGTGGCTTTTTTTTTTTGTGTGTGTATACAGATCTCCTCTTTGCAGACGCAGATTATATCTCAGGAGGCGATTCAGCAGACCCAGGAAAAGGAGATGAACAGGACCAAGACTGACTTGTACTGCCTGGAGCAGGAGGAGAAGCAGCTGGAGGAGAGTCTGCGTGCAGGAAAAGCCAAACTAGAGAGCATCCTAAAACTGCTCAAAACCTCTCAGAATGAGATGAACGAGGTCAGGGGCAACACGGGGCATACGCGCGCACACACGCACACATACAGTACACATACACACGCAGACTGTATAAAAACCTCCAGTCCCTCCAGTCCCAGTGGTTTGTTAAATTTTTTATCTAAAAGTGCTGTTTATCTTATTGGCTTCTTCACACAGGTACAGGAAGAGATCTCTCAAATCCAGGAGAGCCAGAAGGAGCTGAATAAGAGCATCGAGCGCTTCGACAAAGTTCTCAAAAGCAGCATGAGCAGCAGTCTGGCAGAAATCGACCAGCTCCTTGCTGAGGAGGGTTCGGGGCTCAGTAGCACCGTGGTGAGACTACCGCTTTATAAATGCTGAATATCACCACATTCAGTCTCAAAGTCCTTTTGGTCTTTCTTTTTCTCTTCCAAATGCCATTTCCAAAAAATTACTTGGGAAAAAAAAAGTTTGCTGGTTAAATATTACACATCATATATGAATTGTGATACGCTTGGTGATCTGCAGTATTAGTGCACCTTGTATGTTCACAACTACTGACGGTAGTCCATTAGTACGACTTACTCATCAAGTAACGTGTTAGATGTTAAAGACTTGCCAATGCAGGATTTATTTTATTAGTGGCCCACTTATGGTCAAACCGACTTCCTTGGAAGCACGCTTCCTCTGATGTCACGTCCACGCACCTTACCCTCTCCTAGGGAGGAAACGAGTAGATGAGGGCTTCGTTTGTGACGCATTAGAAACCGTTCTTCTTCTGGTTACAATGATAATATTTTCCCCCTGACGCTGAGCAGGAGAGCAAACAACGTGTCTGAATGGTGTGTCTGTTTCAGGACGACTCCTCCTTCAAGTCGAGGCTGGCTATGTTTAACAACAACGCGGCACAGAACTTCAGCGTGGATCCCTTTCAGACTGAGGACCCCTTCAAAAGCGACCCCTTCAATAAAGGTGCTGTGATGTACAGGGGTAACGGTTTAACAGTGTGTGTGTGTGTACTTCTGGGTTGTTTGATTTAAGGTGTTAAACTATAGATCTATTGAACTCTTTATTCCGGTTGATTACAATGTCTTCTTTTTTTTTTTTTTTTTTTTGGTAGTGCAAGGCAACTCACAGGTGTATATTAACGGGTTATTACCATTTATAAAGTAAACGCAAACACACAGACATTCCACATAATTTAAGCCTAATAGTGAACATCGGGTTTTTGCACAGATATGTTAATCTATGATGAGTGTTCAAGTCAAACCAGGACTCGTGATGAACTTTCTCGTGAATGAACGCGTAAAGCCCTTTGATATTTACAGACGCAAGCGCAATACGGTGATGAGACTCTCATCCACAAGAAACATTTGATTGGTGTAAAGGTTTTAAACAAGGCTGTACAGGTCCTTCTCAAAAAATTAGCATATTGTGATAAAGTTCATTATTTTCTGTAATGTACTGATAAACATTAG
>JAQMYI010000018.1:17557556-17570308 GCA_030014275.1 Clariallabes melas
TTTTCATTTCACTTCACTTCACAAACTTAGAGGATTTTGTGCAAATCCATCCATGTTTCACAAAACATGAAAAATGCCAAGGGGTGAATACTTTTGCAAGGCACTGTAAATGGAGCGATGTAGCAGCGCTTCAGTCTGTCCCAACTTCTCGAAGGTCTACATCATTAATAATAACCTAAGCAGAGTTTCTGCTATTACGTCGAACTGTAGCCACGTTGCATTCTGGTCCAAAGCCTTTACCCAACTTCATCTAACCTGGATTTCTCATTCAAATGGAGAACAGAAGCTTGTCTCGCTTGTCTCATTTGTTTATAGTATCTAGCAGCAAGATCTCGCTGTCAACACGTACGTTTGCATGCGGCATACATGTATTGCCACCGTTCACAAATAACCTAATATAATCAAACTTAATGTTAGTTAGGGTTTTTTTTTTTGTTTTTTGTTTTTTTTGAGGTGGAGATTTCCTTTTGAAGCCCATGTTTAAAAATGCAGCCCGTACACCTACCTGGCATGCAGTGTTCGTGCCCTGTTTAGTGTGAGAGTTTGACTTTTTAACCTGTGATTGAAAACAGGAAGTGCATTAGTTAAACCTCCCACTCATCCTGACCCAGGTGTTAAACACCAACTTGATAGTGCAAGATTCCAGTTTAAGACAAACACTAGCTAATTAATTCATTCAATCACCATTTTTGAAGGGTTTTCTTTTTTTTATTATTATTTCTTTTCTCTTTTTTTTTTTTTTATTTTGGTAATATACATCAGGGTTTATCTATTTGATTTCGATGCTATTTTATTCTGTAATAAATCATACTTCTGTTGTGAAGGTAAGTCTAAAATACATCGACGTGACCGTTAAACACCGTAAAATTACCAGATCGGCGTATTTAATGCTTAGAGCTTATGGCTTTTGCATGCTGTTATTTGACCATGTAAAGCCCTTGAATGTGTTTGCTGTGCAAGTGGTGTTTGTTCATGGTAGCATGAGCTTATTTGTGGTGGGGTGTGTGTTTTTTTTTTTTCTTCTTCTTCTTCTTCTTTTTGTTTCTTAATTTAATCTTGAATAGCTTGTGAACTGTGATGTGTCTCTCTCTCAGGCCCTGAACATTCAAAGGTAAGTCAGCACAAGTGTATGGTGACCACAACTCAGCTCTCTGTGCACACGGGTGTTAACCACAGCGAGCACCTACTCCACCCGGCGAACACACAAAATCCGGTTCGCCTCCTAAAGTGAAAACAGATTTATTTGATGTTCACATAGTGAAAACCCGCGTGACTTTCAACCTCAATATGCATTGTAAATAAATAAACAAACTTGTATAGCAATGCATTCAAACAGTAGGCATCATTTGATAGTTTGCCTTGATTGTTTTTTGAAAGGAAAAAAAAAACTATGTAGGTGTAATGAATCTTACAAAATATAAAGGGTTCATGCTGTGAGTTGGGGTTTAGGTGCATCACGTTTATCATTGGTCACTTCATTGGTCATTCGTAAACCATTTCGTAATGAGGCATGTGATATAGGGCTGTCATGTTAAACTGGATTTAAGTCACATGGTTCTCCTGTGGTACGAGAATGTCAGGATTTTACTCCCTGACTGCTCACTGGTTAAAACTATCTACTACTCTAACATGGTTAGAACTCTATGGTTCGTCCTTCACAGAAAACGAAACATTAACGATTGAAAAAAAAAATAATAATACAGCAGTGAGAATGGTTGGTTACTTTTGTCAAAACCTTCAAATTTGTGACAGCCCTCGCAGCATGCCAAAAACGACCAAAGAATTTGGGTGAGGTTTGAGATTCAAATGATTTGTTTTGCACGGGCTTGGTGTTTGGGTATTAGCACAACTCCGCATGCCTGATTGTCATGTTGTGTAAAAGAATCACACACCTCCTCCATTGTAAATAAAAATCAGCCTCATCCTAAGGAAAAAAACCCGACAGAGCATGCTGTTGTAGGAAATTAATTGACGCCCGTGTGGCGCGATGCGTCAACGCCAGCATCGTCAGTTGATAGTTTTCCAGTAACGGCACATCCTGAAGTGTTTTATTCCTCTTATACCACAGCAGTTTGCCAGTTTTTTTTATTTCATACCAAAGACCATGTTTTATTGTTGTTTTCTTGTATTTCTACAAGATGAGCTAGTTTCTGTTTTCACTTACACTAAAGCAGCTTTAAACCAGCCTCTGTTTTAATTTACTCTTTCTAAGTTAATGAGGCAAAAATGCAGCTTTACAAGTTTCAGAAAACCCGCAAAAGCTGCCCTGAAGTGCTGACACTTGAGATTAATTTCATAACTGTTAAATGAGTACCATTTCAATGATTATACTTGAGTATATATGTTTTATCCATTTCTATTTAGTCTCAGATTATGTGTAGCTTTTTCCAAATAAGTGCATGTCAATGAGCTGTTACTACAGGAACATATTATAATACCTTTTGACCAACCATGTTTGAGGATTCAGCAGTGCTGTGGTATATATATATATATAAAGTGATTTCTTTAATGTTTGAAGGTGATTCAATAAATCTAATTGATCAGTTCAAATCAATCATATCATATCATACATCATAAAATCTGCCAAACAATTAATCAGCTGCCATGTACATATGCATGAGTGTTCGATTTCTTCGTGTTCTATGTTTTCTTTGTTTCTCAGTCGCATCCGATGCAAGCCTCTCACTTTCTCTCGCTCTCTCATAGTTCGGAAATGAAGTCGAACAGCTGGAATGGGCCAAGCGAGAGAGTAAGAGGGAGGAGGAGCGGGTGAGGAAGCTCCGCCTCCAGGAGCAGCAGGATCTGGAGCTGGCTCTCGCTCTCAGCCGGGTCGACATGTCCAGAACGTGAGGCTAATCCACAGCGCGTTGTCCAGAGCCCAGCGCTGCACCGTAGCCATCCTAAATACCGCTTCCTCCGAGGGTAAAAAACAACAGAACACAGGGTCCATTGAAATTCTCACTGTCGAGCGTTTTTTCCCCTGAGCTTTGAGGCTCACATAACTCGGTTGTTTTCTCTGCTGCTAAAATTGCACTCAATCCCACATTGCCTTACACACTGGGGCAAAACCAAATCTCTCATGGGTGCTTCCCAGGTTTGGATTTAAAAGCATTGACAAAACTATACTGAACAAATAGCTGAATAAATTTTTTTTAATTATTTTTTTTTATTATTATTATCTCGGGGCAAAATACAATATGCAACACTGTTAGCGGCTTGTAGGCGTGTCACCATTTAGTGGCCTTGATTAGAAAAAGATTCTTCCTCTGCTCTGTTCGCTTTGGTGCTGAAACTTCTTTTATTCAGGAGTTTATACACAAAATGCACCTCAATGCACTGTATTTATTGTTTTCTAGTGTTTTATAAACACATTTATTGGTACCTTTGCTAGGAGGTGTCCGTTTTATTCGACTTTTTATTAAGGAGATACTGTCCAAAGAATGTTACCACTGGGATTCTTAATTTAAAGGTCACTGGCTGACAAACTGTAATGACATCATCAGAAATATTTTTTTCATTTAAGGACAACAAAAAAAAACAAGGACTGATTAGGAAAATAAAGCCGTGATTCTAACCTTACATTCACACTAATGAGTCGTGTCGCATGGAGTTTGTTTCTAGATCTGGCTGTTTAGTGACCGGAACCAGAGACAAACACTTTGTTTTTTTTATAATTTGATGAGATATTGGAGGATCCAAAATTGTATAACTGACAATCCACAATACAAGTTAAAGACGACTTTGGAGTTTAAAAATGTATTTATCTTTTTTTATGTTTTTCATGTTATGTGCTAGGCTTCGTGCCGTCTTGGTAACAGATTTAGGATCACATGCAAACTGTATTAGCTAACATACACTCATCAGATGCACAGACAGTCTCTGTTACTTTCGTCTCTATATACACGGACGTTTCAAGTCAAACCAGGTCTTTTGATTTCGCAGAATAACAACACAGTTATGAGAATAAAAAACAACTTTATTTCTATGTATAATCCCCTGATACACTCAGGCACAAATTCAGCGTTGTACTAGTGCTTGGATACCATCAAGGTAGAAAGTTTTATCAGTACACCCACCATACGCCATGATCAGACCTCCTGATTCAGGAGAGATGTCATCACAAGTCCCAGTTTGACTTGAACACCCCTCATGCATTTAACGAGACACTATGAACCGTGGTTGTGCTTTTTTTAAATTATTTTTTATTATTTTTTTTTACCAATTTGGTGCATTTTTACCAATTTGCCGCTGATTTCATGTGTTATAGTAAGATCATTGAAATCCTGTGCGCAGCTGTTACATGTAAAATTTATGCACACCTCTCGCTTGTGTGTGTGTGTGTGTGAATGTAGGGTTACACTCACATGGGGATGTTATGCAATCTACGTTAGTGTTTTCTTTCCCTGATTAATCACAACTCAGATTGTGGTAGATCAGTAAACAATGCATTAAAGATCACGATGTAGCTAGTAAATTTCATTCGTCGTTGGAGCTTACCCAGTGACAGACCAAGTATCAACACAAACTTCGAATCTGACTCCAAGCTTAAGGTTTTTGTTTAGTTTTAAGAGCGTGGGATTAAATTTTTGGCCTTTTACGAGTGCACAGAATTGATTTGTGCAGTTTTATTATTTTTTTTCCCCCCTCTCACTCTCGCTCTCCCAGGGCTGTTTTGTGTTGATGGTGAAATACTGTATGATTATGACATTAGTTTAAACCAATGCAGGAAAAATTGCGGTGACCATGAAGTCATGATGATTGTTTTATAACAGTTTTCAGAAAGCTTTCTTATGGCCTTATACTGTATATGGTGTTACATTTGTGTGTGAATATATTTATTGTGTTTGAACAAACATTATACTTTATACTGTAATATTTCCAGTTTCTATATCTCAACAGTAAACATAAGAAAAATGCTTATTTATGTTTTATGAAGTAGATCACATGTGTGATTGTCCTGCTTTAAAAATTATAAAATAAAGCATTTTAATATTTTATTTTTTGGTTATTTTATTTGCTTAACTTTGACATTAAACTCAAATATCATGAAATCATTGCCATTTATTCTGAACAATCAACAGATTGTAAATTCCTTCCAGATTACAGTAATGTTGGTTTAGGTGTCCCGCACAACTGAAATGCTCTTTTTCCTTTCAGTCAGAATATTACACAAATTATAATATATATATATATATTTTTTTTATTTACGAGTTTTGTGCCATTATTCAGATTTCATGACTAGTGACATCCTGTGCCGCCTGTTACTGTTAATGCACAAGTCATTCATGTAGCCGTGAGCATTAATCAGATCTCTGCATGAGGACACAAACAACGGACATTTTGCAAGTTCTGTTTTGAGTTGAAATCACGATGATACAGCACGAAGCGTGAGTTTCTACATGCCTCAGACTTATCTACAGTAATTTCCGCCGCTTGGGATTCAGTCGTTCATTGAGCTTTTCTGTGCTTATATGTTATTAATCATATCGTTCCAGGTATATTTTCAGTTTCATCAGATTTCCCCTTAGATTTGTTTCCCTGACTCATGTAGGTCATCGACCACACTGTAACTGTAGCGTCGCGTATGAACGTAAAAATTCTAGGTGTAGCTTAGCTAAAGACTGTGCACGCTTTCAAAGCAGTGTAACCAACTATACAGTATGATCTGGAATTAAAGAGGAGCATGCTTGCAAAATTCCATGTTAACTTGATTCGGTAGGATTTATTTAGACACGATTAAGTGTAGGGTTTTATTAGAGTGTCTCACACTGTTAAAAGTTTTGTGACAATTTCCTCAAATACAGAAAGAAGATTGATGCTCCTCAACGTCCTGATCACATCAGAGGCTTGGTCATGCGGTGTGAGATGTGTAAGGCACACTCTGCGAAGACTTTGCTCCACATTTATGTCATATTGTTCGTCATCTCTCGGGGTTACCACCAACCTTGTTCAATTTTTGATTTGATATAATGAACTACTTCTACATATTCACAGCTATTAAATGTTAACAAAGTAATATGAGCAGTCATGAGGTACTCTGTCTCTCCTGTCCATCACAGCAGAACTAGCCAAATGCAAGCATCTATAAGCTTGTGTTAGCATAGCAATCACCACATTGATCAGATTGTGTTCCTCTGGTTGTTTGGAAAGTTTTTTTTTTTCTACTCTGTTTCAGAATTTGCTTGAGGTGACATTGTTTAATAATATATGTCGCAAAACCAGTGACCGGTTATACACGTCATTCCAGGATTTAAAGTTTTTTACCATGTGCTGCATAATGTATGCGAGGCATTCAAGTCAAACCAGGACTTTAGATTGTCCAAAATAACAGAACACTTATAAAGTAACATTTCTCTACATAATCCCCTCCTACACTGATGCTTAAACACTTATCCCATTGTTTATCACTAGTGCTTGGATAACATCAAGGTAGAAAGTTTTCTCAATAGGCCGGAGCATGATCGGACTGCCTGCTTCATGTCTGAAACACTGGACTCCCAGGAACTCCTTTAATAGCCCAAACATGTAGAACTAGTACAGAGTGAGGTCAGGGCTGTACGGGAGATGTGGCAATAACTCCCAGAATAATTCCTGTAATGTGGGTGTCGAGTTCCCAAAGACAGATGCGTCTGTTTGCTAAGAAGGTTGGTGAGGTCCGTTTTTAAGGATCACACACTGGATGATCATCATTCATGGATGTACGGCCTTCTTTAAAACGTTTGCACTTGGGCTAAGGGTCTCATCACCATCCTGTGCTTGGAGTCTTCATTCACGAGAACGTTTCCCGGTTTGACTTGAACGGCCCTCTTATATCGTAATTGTTAAAGTCTTGAGGAAACTCGTCAGCTTAAGGTATAAAAACGTGGCCATCACCATGATATCTCAGCAACTCTGTGGTCATCCCTCGGAGAGACACCCTTGAAGTGTTATCTGCTTGCCTCAGCACGTGGGAATCTGATTTGTCCACTTCTGTGAATTTGTAGTATTAATTCCAAGCAGAGATGTGTGAGTTTTACACTCTGTTCCTGTTCGTATTTTAGGTCTATAATGCAATCTCCCTCTTAAGAAACTTCCTTTGTCCGATTACAGAGTCGAACTCATTTCCATTTTCTCAAAACCGCCACAAATGCTTTGACCACCGTTTTCTTTTTTTCTTTTCTTTTTTTTTTGTAAGTCGAGATTCGGGTTTAGAGTGAATAATATGTAACTGAATACAAGATTTCGATCCAAGTGTGAACAAAATCTCAGCACCTGGATGAATTTGTGGCTTTTGGCATGTCAATTACAGCCGAATGAAATAACATGACATTCCTTGGTGCACTGTTATGTTTACTAAAAGCTTCACGAGAGACTTGAATCGAAGATCGAGAGTGAGAATGGAGTGAAAGCCTGGGTTCGGTTCAGGTGCCATTGACATGGAATTTCTCATTTGAGTTATTCTTTGTCGTTCCAACGACTCCAACTTTCTTAGCGTCCGCACGTGTGGTTAATTTTAAAAGCCTTCTCATCAGGCGTGCTCAGCCACATTCTTGTCTTATTTTTACCTTACACTGCAGTGTGTCCAGTGTCAAGTGGGTTAATAAGAGGCTGCCTTCAGGGATTCGTCTGGAGGGGAAAAAATTATGTTTTCTTTTCTGAATGCATTTCTGATGGCTGTGTGAGGGGCCAACCTTGCTGTACATGCAGCTCCATTCTGACTTTGAATTGTTTATTTGCTTTGGGACTTGATGATTAGGTGAAATGTATTTTCCTCTGCGGTTTTTGGATATTTCCAAAAAAAAAAAAAAATAAATAAAGCTCCTTTTTCTTTTCTTTTCTTTAAAAAAAAAGTTAATATCTTAATTAAGAAATCGTGTCTGTGTATGTGTGTGTCCAACCCAACCCTATATTAATCCTGAAACTCACTTCAGCAGCATTTTCGGACTTTTTAAACACGTGTTTGGATTTAGAAACCCTTCAAATGAGAAGCATATATTGCTGTTCATGCGTGTCCTGGTAGTAGAAGTTACTATCCTCAGAACAAAAAAAGTGAAATGAGACTTCTACTTTTACACCTCACCAGTTTGCTATTAATAGCCTTGCTTGTATTTCTTCTTTTGTTTCCCACTACTATGAGAAATTTTGCTCGCCAAAACTGAACCCAACCAAACCACATTTCACACAAGCAGAATGGTGGAAGTTTGCAGTACATGCATTTCATTTGAACAAACCTTCTGGATGTTTACATGCTCACATGCTTTTTCATTTTTTTTTTCATCTTTTTTAGAAGTTGCATCATTTTTTTAAAGCTTCTTTCGGTAATGTTTTAGACGTTTAGTTATAGGAGTGGATGTCAACAATCATGACGAATTTGAAATCTCATCAGCAGTTACATGCTGTTGTCTTGTTTCGTCAAATGTGCCATGTTTAAGATTTAGCCACTCATGTACTTCTTTCCCTAGATCTTCAGCAAGGAGCCCAGCGCCCCTCCGTCCAGACATCTCTAAATTCTCTCTCTGTAATTATGTAAATGTAATGTTTGTATTTATAGGCGAAAGCCACAGGCTGTGGGCCTCGTCTCGCAGCAGCTGGAAAGCATCTTGGCCTAAACTATAATACCCAATTCCATAAGCCTGAGTGGGGGTTCAGGAATAGCAGCTTGGTACCCTCGCCTTAACCGAATGCCGTGTCAAGGGCGCATGGTTACCAGTAATGAGCTCGTGTGCCGCAGAGGTTCTGGGGACTCCAAAGCAACATCAAAGCAGCCCATAATAAGAGGCTGAGCTTAAATATTCATTCAACTTGTCTTTTTCTAAAGAGGAGGACCAAAAAAAAAAAAAGAAATGACAGTGACAGGAATATATTCAAATTTAGTTTAATATGTACAATAAATACAATACTTACAATATAAAACTTATGTACACATTCTTTAAAAAAAAAAACAACAACAGCAATAATAATGCAGAGCATCTAGCCCTGGTATATGTGCTAGTGTACAATGGGGCTTGAACAGGTTATTGTACCTTCATGATACAATATCTAGAAAATTTCAATGGTTGAGAATGTGTATCAAACATGAGTGAATGCACAGTACGTTCTGGTCCTTACAACAATTTGGAGGCAGTTTCAATAGGAAAACATTGTCGTCACATTGGCATGATTTCAGGATGTCGGCCTGTTTTTGCACAATCCTGCAATTCATCACTACAACATGCATCACTATAAAGGCACTGTGTTCAACTTACACACTGTTTTAATTTTTTCCAGTTTCAACATAGCAATATATAGAGATATAGAGATTTTTTTTTTGGTATATATTATAGGACCAGCCCTGCAGGTTGCTGTTTGTCCCCAAAACACTTACGCAGTTTAAACTGCCTGCTCTATAAATCCCACGTAGTACCAGCTACATTATTACAAAAGTAATATTAACAATATAAATCTTTATCGACCCCCAAAAAAACAGTCGCTTGGTCTTGTACAAATGACTTAAATAAGGCAGTAATAAGGCTTTGGCTTTTGTTGGCCGTTTGTCTTGTGTGTGTGTCTCTCTCTCTCTCCTTCTCTCTCTCTGTGTCTCTCTCACATGTGCCTCTTCATGTGCAGCGCCAGGTGGTCGGAGCGGGAGAAGGCGCGCTCGCACAGGTGGCACTGGAAGGGTCGGTGGCCGGTGTGCTTGCGGAAGTGACGTGTGAGCTCGTCAGAGCGGGCGAACTTCCAGCCGCAGCCTTCCCAGTTGCAGTGGTACGGCTTCTCACCTGATAGGACGAGAGGGGGAAAAAAGATGTTAATATAAATCATTAAAATATTTTTAAAACCAAAAATATATTATTATTATTATTATTATACTTATTATTAAACTTGAACCTAGTTCTGCTTTGCTATGCATGATTAGTCTCAGAGCTTAAAGAAACATTAAAGGTCCTCTTACCGGTGTGGGTCCGGTGGTGCGCCTTGAGGTGCGAGCTCTTCGTGTAGGTCTTGCCGCATCCGGCGAACGTGCAGGTGTGCGTGGCCGCGCGCTTCCTCGGCCAGGTGCGTCTCCCGCGCTTCGGCTTGGATTCGAGCAGGTCGAGCGGCGAGGACGGCGGAGTGAGGAGCGCGCGCGGCGCACCGGGCTGCACCATCCCGAGGCCGTCGTCGAACATGCCCGGGTACGCGCGCGCGCCCGCGTAGGCCAGCTGCACCTGCTGGTGTTGCTGCTGCTGTAGAGGCGCGTGACTCGGCGCGTAGTAGCCGTTCTGCGGGAAAGTGCTGCGGCAGATCTGCGTGTGACAACGCGCCTGGTCGTCCGGGCTGAGTGGCGGCGTCATGTTCCCCGCTGCCTGCGGAGAGACGGCGAGTCTCGGCTGGTCAAACGGCATCGCGCACGACACGTTGCCCTCCTGCTTGATTCTGTGGCAGCTCTGTGGCACCATCCCCATCACGGGGCCGTAGCCGTCCGAGCACGGCTCAACTTTGATCCCCTCGATAAAGTCCTGCCTCGGGAAAGACCCGGAGTTCACTACGAACCGGCCCTGAATCCCGATGCTGTTGCTGCTGGTGGTGGAGGTGCTGGTGGAGGTTGTGTTCATGCCGTACGTGCTGTCCGCATCGGAGTGCAACAGTTCCGCCACAAGGCTGTGGGTGTACGGTGGCGGAGGTGGCACGTACGCGCTCCCTGTCTGGTACAGGTTGCAGTGCTCTACTGAGTTAAAGTCCGCGGGTCCCACCACGCTGCTCTCCGGACCGGTCGTGTTGGCCAGGATAAACTCCAGATCCAAGAAATCGCTCAGATCCTCGTCGTCCTTCCTGCCACGGAACACATCCTGCACGCCCGGTACCGCGCACACCAGCGGCTTCTCGACTTCTCCGATCCATCTCTGCAACAACAAAAAAGAGAAAGAAATGCATTTAGTGTTAAGATGAGCTAACTGAACAACCATCAGTGCTTTTAACTTCACTGAGATCATTGATGCAGTTTGAGATTGGCGTAAAACGCGCACAGAAAATGATGCGTAAAACTAATACTTACACTTTCCCAAAGTTTCTCCTTCTGTCCGGCGAATGTAGAAATTGAAGGCAAAATGGTGCAAGGTAAAGCCATTTTCCAAAAGTCAAAGTTATACTTAAGAAAAAAAAACTTTTTTTTGTGAGCGTTAAATATACCGCTCTCCTCGTCAAAAATAATAATAATAATTAATACACGTCTGATCCAAAGCTGTCTTTCTTTGCCATAAAGCTGCGCTGCTGCAGTGTCCTGAGCGGGCAGCGAGTGTGTGTGTGCCAGGTAAAGCCCTCCTTCCTTATAAACCCCGCTGCTGGACCAATTGTGCGAGCGGAGGAAACGGCGTTCAGGATGGAGGTAGAGCGCCCAAAAATAGCCGGTATAAAAGAGCTAGTCGAGTGGCGCTCTCTCTCTGTCTGTCTTTCTCTCGCTCTCTCTCTCTTTCTCCTCTGCCTCTGCGTAAAACACACGCGCTCTCTCCCTCTGCCTGCGCTCATACTCGCATTTAGCTACTCGCAACTCGGTGACGTCAAATAAGGGGCGGTCGCTTGGGCATGCGCAACACGCACGTCGCGCTGAGTTGCCAGATTTGAATGCCTTTAATCAGACTGGGCGGTAAAATAAAACTGGATCAATTTGATATGATTTGTGATATTTTTGGTGGATCCTTCGTGTCTTTTAAGTCGTTTGGGGGAAAAAAGAGCTGAATATTTCAGGAGCTGGCAGCTCTGTTGTCAAAGGATGGCACGAATAAGCCAGAAAAGTAGTAACTGCAAACATAATATCAACCCGAAATAGTTGACTTGGGCTGTAGAAGCAGGCTGGTGTGTAATTTAGAGACACAAAGCGACACGTTCTGATGGAGAAAAAGAAACAGACAGCCACGAGATGTCATTTTGTTTGTTTGTCTGCATGTAGTTTGTTTATACCCGAATACAAAATACTTCACTGTGATCCAAGACCAATTTTGTCCATTTTAAAGGGAAACAAATGAGACATTCAATTGCTTCTATTTCCTTTCAGTTTTCTATCTCACTGTGTGTGTGTGTGTGTGTGTGTGTGTGTGCGCGCGCGCGTCTTAAGCAAAGGACCCTTGAGCATGTGATAAACATTTAAAATGAATTTCTCTGAAAATGTTAGAACTCTAGGAGATTAATGTATTGTTGCTTTATTTTAGTTACCTTGAAGGGGTGTGTTCTTGTTAATATAGCATATTAACATAATAATAATAATAATAATAATAATAATAATAATATGTTCAATTTATCACAGTATTGGTCACGTGTATTGGTAATAATTTATAAATAATAATTCCTGCACATGCTTTCAAGTTAAAAACACAATAATGTGACTGGACTCACATTGTAAGTGATGAAAGCATTTTGTTTATTCCAAATAAAAATGCATTTCTTATTTTATTTTTCATCATGCTGAAGTGAGTCCTACTCATGCATGGTGCAAAATGCATGCACGGTGCAAAAGCGCGCGTGGTGTGGCATGCCTACTACTACTACTGTTACTAATCGCCATGACGACGGTGCAGAGCGCGCACTCGCAGATTTTTTCTTTTTTTTTTTCTTTTTTGGTGTGTGTGTGTGTGTGTGTGTCCGCGCAGCAGGTTTGTCTAAACGCGGGCGCCGCTCGTGTCTCCATCTCGGCCGCGCGCTCGACGCTCACGGCGCGCGCCATTCACGTGCAAATGAAGCGGTGCATTCAGGTCGGACGACGCGCCGATCGGCGCTGCGATTTATTCGCATTGTTTACGGAGCCGTTAAGTTTCGCTAAT
>JAQMYI010000018.1:17583603-17601431 GCA_030014275.1 Clariallabes melas
AGATAGATAGATAGATAGATAGATAGATAGATAGATAGATAGATAGATAGATAGATAGATAGATAGATAGATGTTTTGCTCTTTTAGATTAATATTTTTTAATTTGATTATTTACTTCGAAAGCAGGATAACGTTGATGCAGTTTGTCTTTGCAACCTCACACACTCTGAGTCATCTTGTGTATATCTTTTCTGACATTTTTCCATCACTCCGAATCAGGCTGATAGGAGAAGCTGATAAATGGAGCGTGCACAAGATTGAATGGTATTAAAGCGTAGTTTGATAATGTGCTTTGAATGTGCTGTGATTAATAAACAGTCACTACTGCATTTGCTGTGTACAGTGTATAAAGTTCAACAATGACTAATAGTGTGTTTTCACCTGTTATCTAGATTTTTGTTTTTCTAGTTCAAAATGAAATTCTGTGGCCAGGAGGGTGTGTAACTATGTGTGCACTAATGCGGTTAGAAGAAACTGGCACATCTGGGGATCGGGTTTGAGGTCATATGGGTGACAATGTGGTGAAAGGGAACTTTTTTTCCCCCTCCCCTACACATTGCTAGAATCATAGCGGATGTCTTTGCTGTAGCATTAATAAGACAGCAAACAATTGCTTTAAAGGGGGGAAAAAACCCTGCCTTCTTTCCTACAATGTAAAAAAAAGTGTCATTTTGCTATTAATGTTTGCACTTGGGTGAAAAAAGTAGGAGCTACACATTACAACTGTTTGTACACTTACACACCAAGTAAAAGAAAGAAAGAAAGAAAGAAAGAAAGAAAGGGAAAAAAAGAAAAGCAGAGAAGATAAAGAAAGCATGCAAAGCTAGCACACTCTTGTTCAGCAACATTATGCAAGCTAACCAACTACCTGTTAGCTTTGCTAATGTGACTAGCTAGGTACAGTAATACTTAATGCTTGCTAAAGTTAGTATTACGTATTATATCATATAATTCAATCCAAGAACTATCAACCTAGCTAACTGTATTCCATAAAGTCATGTATTATGTTGCTCACTCAGATCACATTTTCCCCCTTCACCTACGTATTGTTAGCATCATAGCTGATGTCTTTGCTCTATACCTAAAAAAGAGAGCAAACAACTGCTTTAAAGAGGGGAAAAAAACTGCTTTCTTTCCTACTCTGTCAAAATTGTAATGTTGCTATTAATGTTTATCCTTGGGTGACAGCAGTGGCTACACAATACACCCATTTGCACACTTACACACCAAGAGAGAAAGAATGAAAGAAAGCATGCTAATTGCATACTCTTGTTTGGCAACATTGAGCAAGCTAACCAACTGCCTGTTAGCTTAGCTAATCTGAATAGATAGGTATAGATATGTAAAGCTAGCTAAAGTTAGAATTAAATCTTAAATCATGTAATTTAAATAAAGTATTAACAAAATAGCTAACGGTATTCTATAAAATCATATGCTATGTTCTTTACTCAAAGCATTTAAAATGGAGCCAAGTGTGAATGGCTACTGCATTTGTAAATATTCCATTAAAAAAAAAGATGAAAGCATGGCAGAAAATCATTAGTCTACACATTCTTATGCTGGTCTCAGTTTATTAGGATGGAAAAAAGAAAATATCCTGATATATGTGACTGAATAGGAGTCTGGACTAACATTATGCTAGCTATCAATATCAAGTTATCAAAACAATTAACCTGTCTTGCTAGTCAGTCTTGCTAACATTGTGCTTACTAATTATATTGTGTAAACCAGTAGCAAAATCACTAGTTGCGAGCTAACTTTTAGCAGCAAAGTCAGCAACAAAGCAGCAACTAAACCAGCTAGCCTATTATATTGACAATCTGGGTTTGCTAGCCAGCTAGCTGACTTTATAGCTGTTATATTGCTAGCAAGAGTAGTTTAGCGCTAGCAAGGTTAGTTTTGCACTCTTGGTGGCTTCTGCTTGTGACAAAGGGAAAATCTTCACGCCGTGCCCAGCGACAGCAACACCATTTCTCACCGGGGTTTCCCCTGTTCATTATGATTAATAAACCCATGATCAGTGTCCATGTTTGAGCTCGCAGCACTAAAGCAAAGCTGCTTGCAGTTGAGAAACTGCATCGTGGAATGCGTTATGTTTGTGTGATTTCGAAGATGAAGAAAATTATCCATTTCGAGCTGCTTCAATACAACCATCTGTAAAGCATCAGCATTGATGCAGACCTGCTGGAAGTTCCCCTAAGACCCTACACACACTCACATGCACGCACACACACACACACACACACACACACGCAAGCATGAACACATCCACACAGCTGTTCGGGTCTCCCTCCATCGTTTTTTGTTGCCATAGTTTTCTTTTCCCCTCCCAAAACAAAGCTTGTGACATTCCTATCACATCATTGCTCTTTGGCATGTGCCCGTGTTTACAGTTGGACTGTTTTCCTTTCCATTTCACTGTTTTTCATTTGGTGTCATTATCTTCAGCAGGTTTGGTTTCTTGTTTTTAGTGGCCTTGTACTACTTCGAGTATTGAATTCAACACCGGTTAAGATTACTCACATGTCATTTGCAAAACTTTTCTTTAAACTCTAGGATTATTCATCTTAAAGCAGGCTGTGGCGTAGTAACTACTATGTATTAGCAAAAAAAAGATGAATACTTGTAAAAGTGAAAGGACATTACCACTTAAAGGTTGTGGGGAGTTTACAGGGTTACAGTTCACCCCTGAAAGTGAAGCATGACTGATCAATTATAGTGATGATCATTTCACCTTTATACCACACACCTATTCAGTTTTTAGTTCTGATTGATCAGGATGCGGCGGCACGGTGGTGTAGTGGTTAGCACTGTCGCCTTGCACCTCCAGGGTCCGGGTTTGACCCGGCTCAATTCCCGTCTCTGTGTGCATGGAGTTTGCATGTTCTTGGTGGGTTTCCTCCGGGTACTCCGGTTTCCTCCCACAGTCCAAAGATATGCAGATTAGGCTAATCAGCGTTCCCAAATTGCCCATAGTGTGTGAATGGGTGGGTGAGTGTGTGTATGTGTGTGTGCCCTGCGATAGATTGGCACCCTGTCCAGGGTGTACCCTACCTTGTGCCCTAAGCTCCTTGGGATAAGTTTCAGGTCCCCGTGACCCTGAATACAGGATAAAGCAGTATAGAAGATGATTGAGTGAATGAGTTTTCAGGATGCGTTAGCTGGTATGTTATTGTACTATACCACAGGAGCAACAAGTTCATTCTGGACGCACTGCTTAATCTATATAAGCATTGTGCATATATTTTCTGATGTGTTGAAGCTTTCTGTAAAGGGATATTTATTTCACATTTGTGGAAAGAGTCTCCAGTGTCATTGCTTTGTAACAGTAGGTACGTAGGGGTTAAAAACTCTTGCACTTTTTAGCCTATGAGGATTAGACTTTTAGTTATATTGGGATACTGGATCTGATTGAGTTAGGCTCAAATGCAAAAGTTTTCATCCCTAAAGGAAAAATAAAGGTTGCCCGTAGTATGAGTGTTTGTGAGAGAGTGTGGTTGTGCCCTGCAATGAATTGGCTTCCCATCCATGGTGTACCCCACTTTGTGCATCAAGTTCTCTGGGATAGGAGTTGAATAAAGCAGATCAGATCAAACTTCCACATTAATTTAGCCTGACCCTTTAAAAGCAATAAATGATGTAGAGAACTCAGGAAAAAACAGTGGGATACTACAGGGCGCAAAAAAATCTAAACTTAAGGGTAATCACAGTATCCCATAGTAACAGCTTGTTCATCTGGAAATATACAACAGACACACTACATACACAAACGCTAGCATCATTTATTTAGGGAGACATTGTTTTACATTTATGGGATGGAGAGAAAAAATAAAGGCTGGTGAAGGAGCGACTGTTTAGACCTGATATAATTTTCTGACATGAAATTTTTCCAATTTTATTATAAAGGGATAACATGGTTATTATTACATAATTATTATTAAATGAATATGAAAGGAATAATATGTATTAATAACGATAATTGTATAAGATGGTATAAGAGAAATAAAATACATTGGGAGCGTTGCGCCACATGGAACCACTGTCACTACAGCGGATTGATTTTTTTCTTACAGCATGCTTGTATTTTATTTCTTACTTATTAAATCTTGAATAGTTTTATTAATATTCCGCACACATGCACCCCTAATAATATGCACATACTAAAATGTTTTACTCCACATCTGGTGTATTTCAAATCTAAGATGTGGATCCTATAATCTCAGCCGTGGTGTGCTGGAGAGAGCCGCGTTTGATTTGCTCAGTTGATGATACTCTGGACTGCACTGTCATTTTTCATGTTCTCTCTAAATATCCTTATGTGACTCATAACTGACTGAGATTTTATAACGCCGATACTTCTTTCACCTCAACCGATTTGACTAATGCTTGCCAGCTGCTAAAAGTTGGAAAATAATAAAAGTAATCATTTACTTTCCTCTGTGTGTATGTGTGCATGTGTGCGTCTGACAGTAGTGAATTACAGCTAGCGTGTTGTGGTTTAACGTTGGCTGTTTCACACTCATATCATACTTTCATAAGTGCATGTCGGAGGAAGCAGTAGAGAAAGTGTATGTGAGTGCAGAGCAGCTGCAGGGGCTACACACACACACACACACACTCACTCGGTACCCTTGGCTTACACATGCCTGCTGCCTGTGCTCTGTGCATGTATTTTTCTAACATGGTGCGAAAGATGAGTTGACAGTTTCAAAAGGTTTCGTGTCATTTTCTTATAAAAAGAGAAAAAAAGAAGTGCCTGGTAACTAAACCTTTACCTTAATGTGTCACAGCCACAGAGTGTTCAGTGAACTATTGTCTTAACCCAGATAAGGATATAATAAAGTCTGAAAAAGAACTTAGAAAGCTGAGTGAATTTGCATAGCGAGTTAGACATTTGTTTAAAAAAATATTCCAGTAAGTTCTCTTTATCACACATTGTCACTTTCACATGTGGCTTAAAAGGTGTCTGAGAAACCAAGTTTCTCTCTTTCTCATGCTTTTCCGAGAAAGTAAGGCCGTCTTGTCTTGCCTCGGTTAGTGTGTGTAGGTGGGATTCCAGAATAGAGGGATTGGTTGGACTGAACGGGTCGGCGTCTGTTTCCACAGTATGTATAAAGATGATGGAGGACAAAGCACCACGCAAAAGGCCGCAAGTCTCAGGGGCCTATGTGCCCATGGCCTTATAAACACGGCAGTAGAAAAAACACAAGGTGGCCCTGCTTTCTTAGCCCGGACCCCATCATCAGGACGGCCATTTTTAGAGTGCGCCGGAAACTTCTAGTTTGGGCGTGCCGCCTCACCAGAAGCCCACTAATGATGGGTTGGTGGGGTAATGCTCTAATGCAGCAAATGTGAACGTTTAGAGAAGCAGTGCTATCTTTGAGATGGAAAAGAGAACAGAATCCTTCTCCTAAGTGTGCACGTTACACACACTCTTTCTTTCTCTGTCTGTCTGCGACCACCAGGAGAGAGAGTGGTCTAAAGTGGGCTTCTTCTGCTCTAAATACCATGCCACCCACTCAGAGATAAATAAAATAACATCCTGCATGTGTGTATGTTAAATTATGTCCTCTGTCATAACTTTATACAGCTATTCATAATATTGTGAGAAGTTTTTCCGACATGCTTGAGGTTTGAGCGTGTAGGCCGCAGGGAGAATGAATGAATGAATGAATGAATTAATGAGGAGGTCGTTACTCATGGAGGCAGGTACCTGCTTGTCTAATGGCTATAGATGTGTGGAGGAACACTGCAGGTTATTTTTAAAGCTTAAATCATTTTCAAGCTTCTTACCAACAGCACTGTAAAGACCTTTTTCTTACAGTTGAGTGCAAAAGTTTGCATACCCTTAGGACAAAATGAAGGAGCCAAATACATTTAACAGTGAAGTGCGCCTCACAGGTGTGCATTTGGCCGCAAAATACATTAAGAAAGTTCAAATTATTGGCCTGCATAAAGTACCAAGAACAATTTAGGAGAATTAAAATGACTTGAATTGAGTTAAGAACTGTCCAACACACTAATAAAACCTGTAAAGATAGTGCTGAATCTTCAACTTTGTAGATGAAATCTGGTCAGAAAAAATCATAAGCATAGAACACTTAAATGCTTATTAAAGATGCATGTTGAAAAAAAAAGACAGAAATCACAGCTATGTTAATAATGAAAATAATAAAATTTTCTCATGCACAATGTGATGCGACTTCACAGGGTTGGGACTGAACAGCTGTGTGGCCATAAGAAAACCACTTGTTAGTGAGTCTAATCAGGAAAAAAGCACTTTGGAGAAATGAGAAAAGATAATGTGGTCAGATGAGTTCAGATTGACCCTATTCCAAAGGGATAGGCACCATAGGGAAGCATATGAAGTGATGCACCCATCATGCATAGTGCCCACTGTACAAGCCTCTGTAGGCAGTGTTGTAATCTGGTGTTGTTTCAGTTGGTCAGGCTCGGCTGGATTTTGTGGCAGTAAAATGAAGTTCTTCATTGATGGTGGTATATTCCAGTATATTCCAGGATTCAAAATGTAAAAGAGGGGATTTGGGAGCATGAGGAACTATTTTCAGACATGAATTCACCACCACAATGTTCACAATAATCAAAGCTAAAGTTGGTCAATGAAGTCTTGGAGTGTGCAACAAAATATTTATACTGTATAAAAAAATGCTCAGGTCAAGAATTAGGATTTCCTGAGCTTTCATATTGTAAATAACCTTTTGTATCATCTGAGTGGATTTTGGATTCTCTCACTGTTTCAAGATTGATGTGTCATAAGACTTGAGACTAAACGTAACAACTACTTTTCTGTTTACTTTTGCTTCATTCATTGTTGTCTTGCTACAGGATAAACCCACCTCCGTCCTTTATTACCCTCTTGAATTTGTTTACTGCTGTACATAAATTTACATATTTCCAAATTAAAAAATGTTGCACTTAGTTTGAGACAGAGTGCTGTACAAGGATTAGACTATTTATTATATTACATACTGTAGATATTGCTAATCAAAGCAACAAACAGATACAGATAGTGGATGGCATTGCATTAAACCCACTAACCTGCTCTAACACACCTGCTTCTCATTACACATGAACCCACTGGAACTCTTTCAGGCCTGTTCATCTTTTTCCCCTGAAGTTTTGGTGACCAAATTGCTGTTTAGGTCATTACTGCTTTTAGCCGAGATGAGTCACGCTGGCTAAGTCTGAAGCAAAAGAGCCTGGTCGCTGTGTAAATCCTACGCTCCGGTCTTTTCTTGGAATGTGTGCAGGCTTCAGGATTGTTCTCCTTCCTGTCCCTCAGCAGTGCCTTTGTCTCCGGAGCGGTCTCTGCTAATTACGGAATTCCGCCAGAACACTGGATTCAACTGGACTCCCCTGATCCTGTAGTGCCATGGGCTCTGGGTATTTTTGGGCACTGCTGTAACACTGGCACGCCACTGAATCATGCCATTGAAACATAGTGTCTCAGTGTGTAATGAAATTCCATAATGCAGATTAATTTCATTGACTTCATAAGGTTTTCTGGTTATGTTGTGGGTTCTGAGTCAATTTTACATAAAGATGTTTACAAGTATGAAGAGATACAACAATGTAATGGTATTATTCCTAAAGAATTCTCAGAGTTTTAGCTGCACCCTTTGTAAGAGGAAATCTCTTTGTTATAGGGTAATCCCAGGGGAATAAACAGAAGAATCCTTTAGGGTTCTAGATTTGACCCTTTTTTTGTTGAGATTTTACTGTGAAAACAAATGTGAAATCACTGTAATGGTTAGTATTGTGCTGAAGGTTAAGGTGGTTATGATGCTCACATTTTATTGCAAAACAGTTTAGGCTGTGTTTTAAGCAAAAATACAGTTCTGTGCAAAGGTCTTGAGCCACAACTTATTCAATTAAATGATGTAGATTAAATGAAAGAAATGGGAACAAATGTTTTATTGCAACATGCTGCAAAGTGCCTAAAGACACAATTTAAAAACTGGTTGTTAATGTAACAACCTCAGCAGCAAACTCATTTCCCCTTTCGTCTATTCCAACCACTCAGCATTCAGCATCACCAGTACGCTAATCACCGGCCTGATCATCTCTCACATCGTCTACACCAGTTTCTTACTGGTTCATGCCGTAAGTTTAATGGGTTTTTATGGATGAATGATTCATAGGTCACTAAGAAGCTTAACATATGAAAAACATTCCTTTGAAACTGGCCAGGCACAGAGACTGGATTGAAAATGAGAGCCAAAACTTGCCAGAAATTAGAGACGAAAATGTCCTTCAGGAAGCCTAGAGAACTATCCCTCAAGATTTCATTAAAAAATAAAATATGAAGAAATGGGGGGGGGTTCAAGACTTTTTCACAGTAATGTACATTCCTGACTGTCTTAACTACATTCCTTTCCTACATTTCTCTCTGCATTTCCTGAATACCTACTAATATGTTTTTTGATAAATAGAGGATAAAGAAGGGCTATTTAAATGGTCTTCACATAGAAAACCTCTGACTGTGTTCTGAAGAACTGGTTTCACTAACAAAACCCTTTCGAGTGCTAGAATTTCAGTTTCTATACCTATAAAAATAACAATTTCCTTTTTGCAGTATCTCTTCTGGAACCTTCTTCCCAGGCAACACCCTACACACTTTTATTTGTCAACTCATTGTTTACATACCAACATACAGTGTTTCATTGCTTTAATACCAGAGCAGTGTGTCAACAATAATCGTTAAACATATCGCGTCATGCGTTTTAATCCAGTCATAGTCATGCTTCATGTTCTACAACGTCAATGAAATTATTTCGTTGTTCTTATTATTACTAATAATATGTTTTATTACATTTCACCAGTGAACGTGTGAGGGTGTGATTGTGTACGTGGTGTACCATGCCTCATGCCCGAAGTCTCCTGGGATAGGCTCCAGGCTTTGTGCAACCATGTTTAGAAGATGAACAAATGAACATTTTAGCTGTTTCGAACACTTGTTTCTTTAGCTGCTTGTTTTTTTATCTTTAGGGGCAATGAGATAAAAAAAAAAAAGAAATCACACCTCATCATGATACACAGAAACCAGAAAGCGCAAACTCCTGAAGACTTTCACCATGTCATGTCATGTCATGTCATGTCATGACTGGTCATTTTTTTCTAACACGTTTTATAAACTGTTAATGATTAAACCCAGATTTTAAAGTGTCCATTCCCTGAAATCTAAAGACGTCACGACAGTTTACGAACTGAAGAGAGTATGCTGTATTTTCATGCGATGATGCTACATCCCTTGACTTTACACTCATTTCTGCAATGAGGTAATATTTCAACAGCTCATTCATTGTGTTCCCTCTGACTCAAGAGAATGGCGAAGTTCCTTGTCGCCGATAGTTCCTCTGAATTTGCGAGTGTTTGCTGTGCGGAAAATACGAGTGTGAGAGTTCGACCTGAGTGGAAAGAGCTGTGATGTGTGATCTCCTCACCCTCGTTCCTTTTATACTCACCCTCAAAATAGCTGCGCTCTCATTGGCTGAGTAAAAAAAAAAAAAATGCTTTCACTGAATCACACATAGCCAATTAGACAGCAGCACTTCCTGTCCGGCAAAAAGATGTTTCCTGGTGATAGTAGGCGAGAAAGAGCGAGAAGGAGTGAGAGAACAGTAAGGCTTTGCTATGTTTCCTTAACCTTTGTCACCTATAGTGGAAAGCCTTACGCAGGTCTCAGACTGTTGTGACTGAAATGTTATGAGGAACGCAGTCAGGAAGCAGAGTGTAAACATGGATGTTTAGCTACGCCAGAATCAGTGTTAACTCTTTTTTTTTTTGCACCAAAGAAATCTTGCGAAGGCAGTTCCTCACAGTTTTCTTCAAGTTTAAGAACTAAACCATTGTCTAAAAAAGTGCATATGGCTACTAAAATGAAAATAATAAATAAAATCAAAGGATTTACTTTTCATTAAGGATTAGAAAACATATTTTCTTGTTTGAGAGTGTACACTAAAGGAAACCAGCAGCAGTGTTCGCATGTTTGTTTACTGCGTTTGGCTATCCCTCTGAGGAAAGTTTTGCTAGCATTAGCATAAATTCATCAGCTATACTGAGCTGTGTTTGCTGATGTGGAACACAAATTAGCTGATTTCTAACTGATTAGCTGATTTAGCTGAGTGTTCTGGGTTTGGAAAGATTTCTTATGTAACTTTTTGAGTCAAAATTTCAGTAAGACCACTACTACTTTAGCACTAAAGTATTAGCACTGCATCCATCTTGGTTATTTGAATGAAGGTACCACAGCGCTCCCTCTGGTTCTGCTGGCTTATTTTTTTTGTGGTTTATTGGTCAAAATTCATTACACTGAATTCATGAACCTAAGCTTACTGTAAGCCCCCCCCCCCAAACAACTCGTTTTCATTGTGTTTCCCCCATCTTCATTTTTCGATTCAAACGAATTGACTTCTGTAAAGTTTGATGTAAATTGCAGATAAACTTCTTTTTTTTTCAACAGTGACATTTAAAGCTAGAGGAAACCCCCTTTAGGTTTTTCTTCAGAAGGTTAAGTGTTTACTGAAGTGTTTGTTCATTTGTTCATCTTCAGTAAGCACTTCATCCTGGTAAAGGTTGTGTTGGATCCATTCCCATGAATACTGGCTGTGACCCTGGATGTGCACCCTGCTCAAACTCACACCCTGACACACTTATTCACACTTCGAGCCAAGTTACAGTCATCAGTGCCTATAGTGGCCTGTTTTTTTTTTTTTAGGAAGGGAGAAGACTAGAGAACCCAGATGAATCCCATATAGACATAAGGAGAACTCCACATAGATGGCAACCTGAGGTCAGGACAGAAGCAGGTGTAAGGAGCTATAAAGTGCTAGATATGGAATACTGACTGCACTATTTTCTAAATGGTTTTTACATGGATAGAAACAAATGTGTTGTGTATTTTATCATGTTTTTTTTTCAGGGAAAGAAATTGTTTGGGAACCCCTACTGGTATAAAACCTATCAAGGTTACTGACCGTCTAACACCAGCAACAATCCAGATATGGAGTTCTCAATAAAGATGCTAAATCCCCAACACCTTTTAGTTGAATTACAAGCTACGAGAATTACACTATATTTAAATATATGCTAGTGCTGGTATTTCTGTATCTTATGAAACCTTGACTCCATTACAGCCAGTCATGCAAGAGCATTACGCAGTGAAAAATTTCCATTTGCTGCTAGTAAAGCAATGCCCTTTTACCACAATCCAGTCACCTTGACTCTCTCAAACCTGGAAAGATAATGAAAATGTATTTCATCTAATTATATACAGTGACGAAGAGCATTTCTTTGTGTGTGGGTGAAGACAAGTGAGGACTACACATGTTGTTAGCTGGAGTACACTTTGATGGAGGGAGAAAAATAATTTCCCGAAGAGCTGAAAGGCTGCTTCTATACTCGCACCTTGTATCTTGTGGCGCTCACAGTCCAGGAATGTCTGCCGTCTGGAAGGGAAAAGTGCAGTCAGCTGAAATCAGAGTTCAGGAAATGTACACACACGCACACACGCACCCACGCAAAACATGTACAAATGCACACTCTGAAATCGATGTCTTCTAAACTTCATTCAAACAAACGCAAAGAGAAAAATGGCACCTTTTTCTCTGCACTGCCACTTTACACAAGGGTGAACAAAACCAAACAAATACAGGGAGCTGGAACATGTTAATGATTCCCATCTTACACACTCGTCAATTCGTTTTTTTGCAGCAGTGTGTATATATACACCTATATAAAGGGTTCCATAACATGTAATCATCATCAGGAGGCTCTGGAATCAAGAATGGTTCAGGATTGTGAGCCTCTTTCTCACAATAAGCTGTAGTGTAGGCACCACACAGAGCCCTCAGTATGCTCCTGCGCTACGCACATTCCTGATGTTTAAACCCAGTTGTGGCTTTAACACCTTCACTTCATGATCTAGATGTTATTCCAGGTTTTCTTCTCCTCCACACAAGCCATGTTTGCGTGTTTAGGAGTCAGAATGTTTGGCTGCGGTTCAGCTACATCGATGTGCTTCACTTGGTCTAAACCAAAGCCGGCTTGTGTCTCTAAAGCCCTACATTGTCACCTCGTGTTTACAGAGTTTTTTTTTAAGCACTAGAAATGTTATTCTGCATTGAGAGAGAGTAAAAGATCATGCCTTGTTTATCGCCATCATACGCTGAACTCTTGAACTTTGCATTTCCTTATGCAAGTGAAACCAGTGAGTATTATGAGTAGGTAGTTTTTTTGTTTTTTTCTCTGAACCACATTGTTAATTCATCTTTTTTTTTTTTCAGACAATGACTTTAAAAATTTCACGAAATTATTTTCAAGACTTCTTCAGAAAGAAGGGCTAAAGGGTTCTACTTGTGGTTCAACTCTGTTATAGAGCTCTACATGGAACCTTAAAGTGTTTTCCTAGATGAACAATCTGAAATATACCCTTTTTTCTTTTTCCACATTTTCTATTCCAATTTTGTCACTTGGTAGGTAGTTCACACCCACCGTGCTACAGGACACGTGTTGCTAGGCAGCGCATCTTTTTGTACTGCTTTTCATACAGCATCATAGAGCAGCGTAACACATTTGGACACCTTCCAGGTATTCACTCCTTTTCATTAATCTGATGATGTGTAACCTCTCAGCATCCAGCCTCTTCTTTTAAAAGTCACAATGCCAATCTAGGTCACTTACGGATCACTTTCGACATAGTACAAGTCTGAACAGCATACGCAAGGTTAGGACATACTGACATAGAATATTGTTACATATAATGAGCCGAACAATTACAGCAGTTAAGGTAGTACTGCTTTAAGAGCTCAGAGTTGTATTGCTAGATTGGGCAGTTTTTCGCCCTTGGGCTTTTTCTCTTTGGGTGGGGAATGAAAAATGGCATAATTCTACTTTTTAATGTTTTTGTTCAGCAGCAACAGCAGCATGATTCAGGTTTCACCTCTCAAGTTTCATGGTCAACTCTCAACCTTTAATTGGCGGGTTTTCAGAACTGCCTAAGCGGGATTTTGTCAATGTGATCTGGCAACCCAGGCTGCAACCTAACCCCAGACATTATTCAGAAGCTGCTGCTGTAACTGCAAGGAAATGTTGTTTGTTGGACTCTTGAGCAAAAAGAAGAAACAAACAAACAAACAAACATTTAAATCACATATTGTATTGTAAAAACATGTGTATGTGGCAAATATTGCCCACATACCAGGATTTTCTTTATCACAGTCATCATGGTTGTCTAAATGATGCAGTCAGGAACATAAAAGTTAAAGTAACCTACTGTATGCAAATGCCAGAAAGTCGCTTTAATACAGAACGATGAAGCCAGCAATGTTACATATCGCATATATGAAAAGCGCTTTAGAGGAACTCACTATCCACCCTCTCAGTGTACATATCCCTTGGCTATTGGATCCAGATGTCTGTGATTCAAAATTGCATTAATGTAATTAATTAAGCAAAGGGGAATGCTGTACTGCTGAATATAGCATGGCTGTGATAAAACTTATTTTGCTCCTCCAACACATCTCCTTCCACACCTGGCGGACCTGACTTAGAGCGACCATTAGTGACCAACTGTTATTGTAATTACCAGTGGTGAACGCAGTATGTAATTCCTGCCAGCACTAAGTGAGGAGAATGAAACCTTGAAGTGGGGGACAGTCCTGTAGATCTTGTAAATTTTTCTTTATACAGTATGTCCACTTATTCCACTTTAGAATATCAGCTTCAGTAAATCTAGTGCACTGGGGCGCATAATCAATTGTCACAGGCGCCAAGTATAGGACCCTTGATCAGGGGTTGGAGAGCGATTGTAACCATAAATAAAAGAACATGGATGGTTCAGATACGATTCTTAAAGCAGTTATTATTCTCTTATTATTACTGCTCTTGGATTCAGATCGATTTCACTATGGTGAAAGCCTTCACCAGTGGTTTTCTTTACAAATAGAAACTCTTTTTCAAGCTGTGATTTCTTATTCTCCTGTAGAAATTAGTAAGCCAACAAAATTCAGATTCATATCAGAAAAAGCAGAGAACATCAAAAATGTAATAATAAGAATACTAATATGAAAAGAATGCTTATGATTCAGATGCACATGTCATGGGTCATAAACTCTGTTTCAGGAACCTGTTACTATTACAGTATCTATTTTAGTGGGAAACGGATATGTGCTCTGTGTGTTCAGTGTGTCCAGTGTGTTTAGTTCGTGTGTGTGTGTGTGTGTGTGTGTCACACCAGCATGATGATGATCTACAGTAAAAGTAGTAGTTACATGGATTTCCAGTGAACAGATCCCCCCTATGCAGAATGTGAATATTTTGTGCAATCCGCGAGCCGGAGATATTAGTCACATGGCGTGGACTTAGACGCGACCTCGAGATTGCTTCTGTCTCTGCACTCCCTTTCTCTGTGTTTTCTTCAGAAACGTTGCAGCCTGGGTGTGTTTACATGTAATAAGAACGTAAAAAATGTCGTCTGTTACTAATAACGTTGTGACCAGTATACATGAGACAATGCAATGTACATGAGAACGAAGATCAGCTTCTAATTGTGCCTTTTATTCCACAGGGCTTACTCATCATCATCATTATGGTTAGGTGTGCCCAAATCCCATGCCAAGTACATAACATAGTCTGTAGATTGACCAGAATGTTCTAACCTTTGTTTTTTTTCTCTGTGTTTTAGCAAACAAAGCCGGTGCCAAGACAAGCTGCATTTGAGTTTTCAGGAACTGGTTACTAACAGCAACCCATGTGTGCTGCTTCGCTATTCCTTGCTTTGTATATTTAAAAAATACAACTGCTCTTGCACAACAGCTATTGCTTGAGGAACCACATTTCTGAATCATGAATTTATTTGTAGTTTTAGTCCATCTCTCTTTGTCTTTTTTTTTTTTTTTTTTTCTATTATGAGTCGAACGAATAAGCGTTTGATCTCACTCAGGTCCTGCTGTTCTGTGTTTGCTTTGGACTCAAGGAAGTCCATTTTTTCCACACATACACACGTGCACAAGCACACGCTGACATACCATGACCTCATTCTAAACCCACCGGTTCACAGATAAGCATTTTTAAACTCATCCGTGATCATCCGTCATCATGGTAATGTGCTGATCTCTTCCTTGCGAACAACAAAAATGCACAACAAAACACACACTTTCAACAATCTGAGCTCACTTTGTATTCTTGTAGATTGCGCATTGTTGCCTTGGGGTGGGGGGGCTAGGGGGGTATCAAAGTGTTTAGCATATAGTGTATTTTTTTTTCCATGCTTTATCCTCATCTCTGTCATCCCCTACAATTATGGTAAGTCGAGGATATAATTAAGAAGTGAATCTGAGCCGTGGACACATGTGCAACAGCTGGATGTTTAAATTTCATCTCTAAATTTGCTTTTTATGGGTCCTGAGAGTGGAGTTTGTTTAGTTGGATATAAAATCGGAGTGGTCGCGGGACGTGTTTTTATAATGTCACCCAAATGTGCAGGACTTTCAAGCACTTTCTTGTGTGTGTGAGCGAGTGACTGTGTGTGTGTGTGTGTGTATATGAGTTGCAAAATGATGATATGGAAGCATATGTGCGTCTATGCATGTAGAAGGATCTTATGACTAGGAGGTTAGGGAGGATTAGGATTTTGTAACGGTGGTGGAAATCAGTGATGTTATCCGAATAATTATGTTTATCACTCAGTCTTGTGTGGTTTGAATGAGTTTAATCCAAATCTCGTAATCAAGCCGGACATTAAAGAATGTGAGCTGGAATGTGTGTGAATACACCCCCACGGTTTTTAAAACCATAAAACCAATAATACTTAATGAATTACTCTTATTATTTGTATAGAAAACTAATCTTTGTTTTTTGTGGAATGTTTTTTTTTTACACTTGAAAGGTCATTAGATGTGTATTCTGAGCCACAAAGAATGATCCTGAAAGCAAGAATCACTAAACAAGTTAGTCTGTTAAAGTTTTTGTGTGTGTGTGTTTGTGAGTTTAAGACCGGCAGATAAGAGAATCCCTCCCACAGGCACGATTCACTTTGCATCTCTGACCTCTAAAGCATTTTGCCTCATTCCTCAGAAATGCTCATGAAATGAGAAACCACCCAGAGACACATCAGCACGCACCTGCATTAAATCACATCCTCTTCACCTGCTCTCAGCACCACCAGGCTCTTTCCAGCATGCCTGGAATGTTAGAGTGGGAAAGAAAAAAACTCTGATCACAAAGCCGCTGGCACGGATTCCCTGGCACGGTCGGGTCTCGCCTCAGCTCAGAGGGAACGGATTTCTCACGTTCACATAACTGGGTTCATTTCTCATCCTCGGTGTAGAGGTAAAAGTTATCTATGGCGGTTTGTTAGGTTCTGAAGTCTCACACTTGGAGTTGGACCTCACACGGATAGCGTGCCACATACAACAACCAGCGGTTTTTACTTTTTAATCCAAAGTTTTCGTGATACGCTTTTTGCTCCTGCTTTGCATCAGCAGTTCTAGTTCATCATCCTTGTAATAACACACTTCATCTTTGTAAACACACTACACTACTAAAAGCAGATGTAGTAGAAGTACATACACTTTTCATTTACCGAATTAAAGCTGTACATGTCATTGATTGGTTTACGAAAATATTATAATAATGATGATAGCATAATTAAATAAATAAATAAATAAAACAAGAACACAGGCTAATGTAAATGCATGCTAATTAACAACAGCTATATTGCTTTAAAGCTGAACAGCAGGATTAAAGCAAGCCAGAATTTCAGGAATGGATCTGTTGGACTTCCAGTACTGCGGCTGGATGTGTGAGTCATACTGTACATGCTTTAGATGGGAACCGTTTGCAGAAAGGGGGAAAGAAAAGGAACAGGTTGAGTCACTAGTGTAACCAGGACATAGCTTTACAATAGATGTGATGTACGTGTCTTACAATAGAAGCAGTGTTAATAGGGCAAGGTGTGTGTGTGTGTGTGTGTGTTTGTGTGTTTATGTGTTTTTATGTGTGTGCGTGCATGTCTGTGTGAAAGAGTTCGGTTTGTGTGTCCTCAATATATCTTTTCTCATTTCCAGGACAATAGTCAGCCTTCGGGTCTTTTCCCAAAAGGAGCCGTACGAAACACTAAACTACTCCGAGGACAATAACAACATTACATGATATGTTTCAAAACACAGCCAGCCACCACCACTGCACCTCCATGTTGATGCACTGTACACCAAAATGTCTCACCGTAGTCACTCGTACCTGACCTACTGTAAGCCATGGCTAGTGCATGAATGGCTAATGCAGAAAACAATGTTTAATGTTAAAGTAAAGTATTTATTCGACACTTGGTATTAATCTAACAAATAGTTCATAAGAATTTAGAGACACGTTATAATGGATTCTTATGTGAAGTTTCTTATGAAAGTTATTTTATAGATTATGAGAGTTCTTGTAATCTAGAAAACATACTTATTTTAAACTTATTTACTACTTATTTACATAGATGCAACTACTGACTATATATATATATATATAATTTTTTTTCATATTTACTTTACCCCTGTGTTTTCTTACTTGTGTAACTTCTTACTTACTTACATACTTACGTACTTGCTTGCTTACTTACAGTACAGTAAAGTAAGCTATACATATATACAATAAGTAACTAAGTGCATAAGTAAGTATGTAAGTGCATAAGTACGTTAGTAAGTAGTTACATAAATCAGTAAGGAAGTAATTAAGTAAGTAGTTACATAAGTAAGAAAGTAAGTAAATAAGTATATATATATATATATATATATATATATACTTACTTAATTACTTCCTTA
>JAQMYI010000018.1:17601531-17622486 GCA_030014275.1 Clariallabes melas
TGACTTATGCACTTACATACTAACTTATGCACTTAGTTACTTATTTATGTGCTTACTTACTGACTTATGTAACTACTAATCTATTTACATACTTACTTACTTATATGCTTATTTAGCTACTTACTTACCTACGGTCTTACTTACTTATGTACTTGTTTACTAATTTACTGTATGTACTTACTTACTACCTATTTACTTGCATACTAACTTATGTGCTTGCATACTTACTTAAATACTTATGTGCTTACTTATTTTTGTACTTAATTACTTACGTACTTGACACTTATGTACTTACTGACTTTGAATAAGACAAAAATTTAGTTTATTACCAAGAAACTGTGACGTGCTTAAAGGGGCAAATTTAGGTCCTGACACTGGAGAATCCTTCCATCGCTTCCATAAAGCTGCCAATATGTACATGTGTGTGTGTGTGTGTGCGTGGTGCTGGTATCATTAGGATGACTGCTTTCCATCTGTGTTACAGCACTCCAAAACCACTCATTGACATGACAGAGACAGTAAGAGTTGATAATAAGGTAATAAAAACAGAACGACCGGCTGATAAACTACAGTGTTTTTATTGATGCACTTCTTTTATTGCTTTCTGCAGTCTCAGTGGAGACACACGCACATATGCATATTCAATATAATTATAAAGTTCATATTCTGCTTTATAAAGACGCAGTGAAAAGAACTTTCATATCTCAAGTACCGAGTCACTTGGGTGCACCCTGTAGTGTTGCGCAAATACCTGCGTACAATCATCATTTTCTCGACTAGGTCAGGACCGCGTTCATGGATTCGAAATAACTTATCCATGTATACAAAAGTCGAGCTAGTTTCTAAATTTGTTTCTTTATCATAAAGTACACCAATATATTTACACTGCCAAGCGCAAAGCCTGCTCCTGAAAGATCCATGCGATTATAATGAACATATTTACACAGGTTCTCGGCTATTATTTTCCGAGCGCTGATAAACAGACTCCAAAGCTATCTGAAGTTATATGACGTCTAAACCCCTAAGAACTCCGTTGATCGATTAGCGCGTAATGTTGTTCAGAGCCAAAGTCTCTGAGATAGGCTATCCCGGCCTTTATCCTACACTGAATAGGTAGTAGAGTCTAATCTCACATGGTACATAAATACACACACACAAGCAAGTTTGTACTTCGTGAAATAATCTGGATTTCACTTTGAGCATCTTTTTTGCCAGATCGTGGAGTTGCAGTATAATCGAGGACTCATTAGCCGGAGTTCGATAAGATAAACAATGAGCCTGATACACCGTGCTTATCATCCATGCCCATGGTAATCGACATGCAGGGAATCACTCAGAGATATTTACACACACCCAATTCAGCAGTGTGTTGTGTGTCGAACTGTATGAATCATTCCAGAGAGCACCAATGAACAAGCAGTATACAAACACATCGTGTCTACGGTTATATGGAATGTTCTAGATCTTTCCAAACTGAATCGAGTTGTGTGAGTGCAATGTGCAACCCAGAAGAGCTGTACAGAGTAAAAAGTTCCTTATGAGGTGACATGAGGGAGAAACAGGAAGCAGACTTGACTGTGAACTTGTCCTTTTCTGGGTGACACTGGGTAATGAGATTAGAACTCATACCATGTACAGGTGTATGTGGGCACTGGTGGCTCAGGGGTAGGTTTCTCGTCTGCAATGTGGAAGGCCCAGGGGCAATTCCAACCCAATGCTTAAAGTCCAGCCAGTGGATGCAGTGCCCAGATCAAATGCGAGCGTTGAATCAGGAAGGGCATCCGCTGTAAAACCTGTGCCAAGTTGATGTGCAGATTGGATGGCCCGCTGTCGTGATCCCTTGATGAGGGAGAAGCCAAAAAAGGCAGGGGTAGCTCAATGGTGATTTGAAGGTTCTAGATTCAAACCACTGTTGGGCCCTTGATCAAGGCCCTTAATCCTAAACTGCTCAGATGTATGATGAGACAAAAATGTAAGTTGCTCTGGATAAGGGCGTCTGCCAAATGCAATGTAATGTAAATGTAATATAATGAAAAAAAAAACAACTACAATACTGTACAGGCATAAGGTATATAAAATCAATCTTGATAAGTAAAGGTCTTCTAATAGCGGTATATTATTTTACTGCTATTTTAAATACACCTTCATTATTTCTTCATTGTAATCATGAAGCAGAACTATTTTTTTTGGTACCTTGGTCGAAGTTGGCTGGAATGTTTTAGAAAATCTGAACAAAGAGGGCAGAAAGGTGAGACTTTGCATATGACTTAAGGTGCTTTGACCCGCAGGTCAGACGTCAAGATGGTTTAATCCCCCTGACCCTTTTAGAGCGTGCGGACAAGGCAGCACCTTTAATACAAGCGCAAGGTGGGGGTGCCGATAATTTCCCACCACCTCATCGCAGTTGGTTTATGTTTACAATATTAAGCTGTCTCGCTAATTAACAAAGAAAGTTGCATCAATTCAAAGCATTTACAAAATGGAATCGCTCATTTTCTTGGTTTGTAAACCAGGCTGATGTACAAAAAGCAAAGTGGACATAATGATTTTATTAGCTGATGTAGGTCAGTCAAATTATACAAGAGAAATCAGATGAGACAACAACGAGTGCAGTTTGAATGTTGTATTAACATGATTATAATTCAGCCTATATAGTCATGACGAAGCATTAACGCAGAACAACTTTAATATTTGCGAATGCATATGAAAACGTGAAGAAAATTTTTTTTTTCTATTGTGGGTGCACAAACTTCTCCAGATTTCCGTTCGGCAGTACTCGCTGTGCAGGAAGGTGTGTCTGACAGCCTGATGTGTGGAATGCAGGAGGAGTTTTTAATCATCCATAACAGGTTTGTATGCTTGTTTGTATGTTTTGTCTGATGGTAGAATTTATCACACTGTATATCTATATGTATGTAATGTACAGAATACACAAACACGCAAACGCAAAGCCGTGCATTATGCACACAACGTACAGTATATACAGACACACACATACCCACACACATACACATAGTATGTACTGTATATATTGTTTGGGTTTGGGTGTGTATTCAGGTCACACACTTCAGCTGCTATTAGAGGTGTGATCGGGTAGCTAATTAAAGGTGCGGTCAGGTGAGACTTTAATCCACCTCAGATCTTTTTCTTCATGTTCCTGCACCTGTTTATAAAATATCATCTTAGAGAAGAGACAATGTGCTTGTAGCTTCATAGACTATGTAACCTGATTGACAGGTATGAGAAAGAGATTGTAAAGGAACGATCAAGCTGTGTTCGTTTCTATTTTAAGCTTCAGCTAACTCGTACCAAAAGCTCAGCGACTCTCGGTGCACCTTTACAGTCTCGTTCCGATTCTGCAAAATATTTCAAAGCTACAGTACAGTACAATCTCTTCTTGTTCATCTATAGGACGCCTGGCATTGTTTGAATTGCTTCTTAATGAGACTTGGTTCCGAGCCAGAGGAACAATAAGTTTTCCTCTAACGAGTTAAAAAGTCTTACCTGAATGTAACCTTCCCCATAATCCCTTGCAGGAACGTTAAAAGGATCAGATACATGACATTAAAATCACGTCACTGCTTCTTACCTGCGCTATTTAAAGAGGACAATGAAAGAAAGGAATTCTGGCTTTCGACTTGTAAAGATTTTATTATAAAGAAAAGGGGGGAGAGTTTAAAGCGCTGGTGTGTTTTTCTTCTTGCGCATTTGAGGCCATGCTTTGTAATTATTTACTTTTTTTACCAGTGGAAGGAGTTCAAACGAGCAGTGGATATGAAAAAAAGATATGAAAGAGTCTATAGTTTCATTACCTAGTTAACATTTACAGCAGGCCGGACCGAACGCTGTTAGTGGAAATCTAGGATTCTGAGTCAAGTGGCCTTAAAGATCACAATAAAGATATGACTGTTGTGTAGGTGACTGTTGTGTTGATAGAATGTGTAGTACATAGGTCTTTCTACAGCATAGCCAGTACGATAAGGCGTCACTTCGTTTGGGTTCACTGACAGTTCAGTGAATATGATTTTTTTTATATTGAAAAAATTAAATGTCTGGTATGTTTTTTTTTTTTTTTTAAACAGTGCATCTGGTTGAGACTGCAGGAGTGAATCAGGATTGGGGGGAAAAACCCCAAAAAGTTGCAGGTTTTTATGTTTATTTTATGTTCAGACAAAAGGCTTTGATAAAGAGCAACTTCTCTGACATGAATTTGTGCTGGTGCTTATTAAGGCTTAATAAGAACCTTAAATTAGGATACTTTAATGCTTTATGCTTTTATTTTGAGAAAGACAACTAATAAACTCACTCACTCATCATCTAAACCACTTTATACTGTATTGCTGGAGACAGGCCAGTAAGCGGGGTACACCCTGGATGGGGTGCCAATACATCACAGGGCACGCATGCACAAAGAACAGTGGTTTAGAGGTTAGCACTGTCACCTTGAACAATGATCATTGTTAAAAGTGCTATAGACATAAAATTGAATTGAAGTGTGCATGAAGTTTGCATGTTCTCCTCGTGCTTGGTGGGTTCCAAGTTTCCTCCCACAGTCCAAAAACATGGTCGATTAGTTGGCATGGCATTCCCAAGTTGTCTGTACAGTAGTGTGTAAATGAGCATGTGAGAGTGTATTTACCCTATGATAGATTGGCACCCCATCCAGGGTGTACCCCGCCTCATGCCCTGTAGGCTCCAGGCCCCCTCAATCCTGTATATAGGATAAAGCGGTATAGAAGATGATGGTAATTAAACTAATTGGTAAATTAGTAGGAAAATTACAGTAGGTATATTTACATATTAAATATTTTTAAAATCAGTTCACGACACACATGCCTACTTTGCATTTAAATTTGAATACAGATATGTGACTGATCTCATCAAATCAGGTATCAAATAGATCTGAGTTCTGCGTATTTTCAGATTCCTGATTCAATATGATACATTTTGGTACAGAGTATATTACTGGATCATGACCAGTTCCTGAGATATGGCCAGTGCAAATATGTGTATGAGGAGCGCATCAGGAAACAACTTTTAAAATTCCACGATTTGATAATTGGCAACCCTCGGCCTCATTCTGACATTAGGATTTCCCTGTTACTCTGAAAATTAACTTCTCAAAGTGCTTTAAAGCAATATTTAGGATTAAACCTTCCTCCAAGCATCAGGAAGATAAAGTATTCATCAACTGTTTTTTGCTGAAATTGATGCCTGACTATATGATATGATGGGTCACATAAAGATAGTGGCATTGTGTTACAGTGTAAAAAATAGCTGCATATACATGGGCACAGATATTACATTAACAATCATAATAATATTTCAATCAGAAATTAATATGTATTGTGTAAATACCTCACCTTTGGGTGTAAGCCTTTGATGATTGTTTTAATAAGAAAATATTGGCTATCTGAACACTTGATCCGATCGGTTGTTGCTACACGTGTTTGCATCATGTGGGGGTTATTCTAGGTGACGCATTGAGCTTCTCAGAGAAACAGAATCACGGCAGCAGCAAAACAAACCTGGTCTGTGGCTGGTCATTATTATTTTTCTTGTATCTGAGATTGCTGCCTAAATGGAAAGACGCAAATACTCTTCCCATGACACAATGTAGGTCCATCTCGATCATCATTTTACTGAAACAGTAGACTGAAAGAATGCGCATCCAATCAGATCAGCATTCATGTAAACAGTTAAATTGTATAGCATGCATCACCAAAGCCTGTGAAGCGTGAGCTTCACAGATTGGATAATTCTGACATTCTTTAAAAACGGTGACATATGTATATGTTTTTAACCACATGTGCATGCATGCATGCGAGCTGGTGTGCGTGGGAGTGTGATTTCACACCTGTGTTTGGTCAGTCGGGCTTGTCACACACAGCCCATTAGTGATGAATGGAGTCTGATTGAAAACTATAAGAGTGAAGTGTTTGTTTTCTCTATCGTCGTCACCAGCACTGCCACGAGTATGAAGTATATCACACTCCCAAACAAAAGCCCGTGTTTGCCCACTCCTGCATTAATCACACACGCATGTTTGTGCCGTACAAATCTCTCTTGGTTCTCGCCGTCGCTGTCACGGCATTCAGAGTTTTTTTACGTGAATCTTGCTACGGGGCACACGCTGCATCTTTCTCCGAAGGGCAAGGTCTGTTCAAATGTTTTAGTCAAATCAGACAGCCGTGTCTCGTCGATTCCGTCTCTGAGTCACACACAGAATCAGGAGTGCGACGATGTTCACGTCTGCATGAGGTCAAAGTCCATACGAGGCCTCGTGTTGGTTCGCAGTCATTAAGGTGTGTCCAAGCGTCTACACGGGACAAGTGTCTCCAGTCGGTCCCGCAGTCCGGCACGTACGCCGCTGATAGCGTGCTCACTACTGGAATTTGGCCATCTCACTTAACCGCTGTTTAAAAATAAAAATCGTCCCATAATGTTTACAGTAAGGGCTGTAAAGTAAGTGGCTGTGTCATTATTACAGCGTGCAGTGATGACATTATTGAGTTTGACATTAATGTAAGTAGTGCTTGGATTGAAATCGTTTGCAATTATGCATTTAAATAAAAAACGTGTTTTGAGGCATCTTTGGACGTGTTTTAAAAAGAATCGTTTTTTTTACATTTCCCAAGAACAATGTCACCTTGCATCTCCAGGTCCTGGATATGTTTCCCGTGTCGGATCTGTGTGCATGCAGTTTGCAGTTTACCCCCGTGCTTGGTGGGATTCCTCTGGGTTCTCTGGTTTCCTCCCAAAGTCCAAAGACCTGCAAATTAGGCTAATTGGCATTCCCAGATTGCCTGTAGTGTGTGAATGTTGACCGGAGGTCCTACTCTGTGGCGTTACAAATGGGAATAAGTACAAATGGTCACTATTGGGCTCCACGGTCCCTAGTTGGACGGATGTTATCAATTCATTAAAAAGGCATCATGAAGTCGCACAAGACCGTCATGCTGTTTGTTAAAAACAAACAGAAAAACGAAAGTATAATAGCACACTAACAAATGAGTGTGTATAGTGTTTATGGCACCAGTGATCCGGTGTGTATTGTACTGTATATTGTCTTGAGCCATACTGCACAGCTCTGGTACTGCACCAGTGAATGCAACATTTCAGCCTTTGATGTGAAAGTTTCTTATACTTATACAACATACAATAGAAAAAGGCAACACTGTAACGTTGCACAGTTTCCTAACTCCACAATTTATTTCGCACAGCGCCTACACACTGTGGACTTTGCACCTTTTGAGCCACTCCTTAACCTGAACTAATTTTAACCAAAACTCCTCATGCACGAGTTCTTCACCTTTCCAGAACACGGAGTTTCTGTTTCCCCAAGTCGCCCTCGCTGTCATGGCCTCCAGGCCCAGACGCTTGTCCCCGGGGCTGTGCTGTGTGTTCGGAGCACAGCTCAGTGCTCTCCTGCTGGGCCTCGGGAGCGGCACAATGGGCCGCGCTCCCTCTGGGAAAGTGGAGCCCGGGGGATCCTGCGCGTGAATGGGGTGAAACCTGCGAGAGGAGCCGCTGAGAGTTCCAGTAGCTGCATTTACACGCCCCCCCTGCTGCTACACACCCCCGGGGGCGAAAAAGATGGGGCTTATGAACAAAAACAACAACCACCCAAAACAATAGAGCGAATTCCTTCTGTTTCTCCTCAGGTTTCTCTCCAGAGCTGTCTGTCTGTCTGTGTCTTTGTCAAGGAGAGAATTAGGATCCATTCAAGTCTTCTTCTTGCTTACCTTCTCAAATGTTCCTCTCACACACACACACACTCACTCACACACATACACACACACACACACACACACACACCTCTGCTCCATTAGACTCCTAATTCTCTCAAGCCTAGAGTTTATGCAGCAGTTTACCACTCAGCAGATGCTAAGGTGCTGGTTACGTAGATTACTGCCTTGCACGGCATGATTACAGTCATGGGGCAGGAGAGATGCATATTAAGGGTTGTTTCGGGGGGTATTTAGACACGTTTAGTGTTACTGGAACAACAGCGCAAAGACGTCACGCCAAACACCAAAAATCTTTTATACACAGATGATGCAAACACGGCGGTCGGACTTTACTCAGACCTGGTGGGCTTTTTCATGTGGTTTTGATGTTTTTTTCCCCTTTTATCACAGGTGTGCAGGTGAGAGAGATTTACATCGATAATTTACACGAGATATGAGTTCACTTTGAAGGGAAAAAACGTTAAACCTAGAATAGACCCTCGAGGAAAAACTTTACACAATAATTTTACAATTTTAAACTTTATTATTATTATTATTATTATTATTAGATAAGTTTTATTATATTTAGTATTTTTTTTTAAAACAGGTAATAAGCACCTTTAGTTTTAAAGTTTAACACCCACACACACACATTTTAAGCACAACAACACTTGCTATCTAGATTATTTACCTAGATTAGATTGATTATCAGTAATGCAAGTGAAAGGACGATATCTTTAACTCTGGCGATAAGGACGTTGTTTGACTTCGCTGTAACTTCGCAGGCATAAAATGAAATGTATGCTTAGAAATAAGACAAAACACCTGATCTGATCTACCAAGATGCATCTACGGTATATACTGTACATATGAACAATGCATGGTTGATGACTGACAATGTTTGACATCCTGTTTCCTTGGAACCGGGCAAACAGGTGAATCAGTATTATGACCAAATCATTATGTTTCTTTTATCTGTAGGTAGTTAATCACTGACAGGGAGCCAAGATAAAATATATTTATATATTGATTGCACAATTTTGAAAACGATTATTGATTTTAAAGCACTCTATCCAGGAACCATGAGCATTTTAGTGAGATCTTCAGGAAATTCTCAATTATGAATTTCCTAGTCATCTTAAGCAATATTAAAACAAAGCATGTGTTTGTCTTTCCACTGAATTGAAACTGATTCAAGACAACAAGAAAGGCATTTCATAAACAATGGTGTGTTCAAGTCAAACTGGGACCTCTGATCATCCAGAATAACAGAACACAGTTATGACAGTAAAACAACTCCATTTATTTCTCGCTATAATCTCCTGCTACAGTAATGCACTTATCCCAGTGTTTCACTAGTGCTTGGATACCATCAAGAGGGAAAGTTTTCTCAGAACACTAAAGCAGCCAAGATCAGACTGCCTGGTTTACGTCTGAAACGCCGGCCTCCCAGGAACTCTTTAAATGGCCCCAACATGTTGAAATGGATTGGACTGTACAAGTGGTGTTGGTGAATGATTGTGTGTACAGGTGCATCTCTTCCACAAGTTGGCGACGGATCAGGATCAGGAGTTTCTACACGCTGAATGGGAACTTGAACCCACCTCAGTCAGGATCACCGTTCATGGACGTCCGGCCCTGGTCTCATCATTTTACTGTGCAGGAAATGTCTTCAATACCTAATGTATATCATATATAGATATACAATATAATTTCTCCTCACTGTTTCTGTTTATTGTCACCTGATAACTATGAATTTATTCAGTATCAAAGAGAATGAGGTTATACACCCAAAACACAGGACTCAAGAGGTTAAAGCACTTTAAACAATAGACATTGTCACAACACAGTCCTACAGAACTCCGGATGTAGAGTTATATTAAGATCCCTAATGTGCAAGCCAATGGAAAATCAAGGTCACTTAAAAAAAATAGCTTTTTATCAACTCTGCAATGTTACCCAGGTCTCATCTTTTACTGAGTTTGAAAGACGCTGAAACCGAAATTCATGCCGATTGTTATTTCTTCTTCTTCTTGTTCTTCTGGTAAAATGCTGAATAGACGTCAACATGGTGAAAATTGTTCTTACTAGATTCCTTACTCATACCAAACACTCAGCTCGCATTACTTGAATGTTACCTACTACTCCTTATTTGAAAAGCAATATGACCTGCTTAGACTCACAGGTCTGAGCGATGCTGGCCTCAAGGAGTTTACGACACCACCTTTTAGTGCCGTAACCCCCAGATTTTGGAATGCAGTCCCTCAGGATTTCCAGAGCTGCAATTTCTTGTCAGGGCGGCATGGTGGCTTAGTGGTTAGCACTGTCGCCTTGCACCTCCAGGGTCAGGGTTCGATTCCCGCCGCTGGTCTCTTTGCGCATGGGGTTTGCATGTTCTCCCTATACTTGGTGGGTTACCTCCGGGTTTCCACGGTTACCTCCCACAAATTGTAAAGATGTGGATTATTGCGTTCCCAAATTGCCCATGATGTGTGAATGTTGACCGGAGGTCCTACCACGGTCATACAAAATAGGAATAAATACAACGGTCACCATTGGCCTCCACGGTCCCTGGTTCCTAGATGGATAGATGGAATTTCTCGTCAGATTTTAAGACTCAGCTTGTAACATTCCTCACCGCATTTTTAGCATTATTACTCTTTTCTTCAAGCAATGAAAGCAAAAAGCCGTCCTTGAAAAACACTTTTAAAAAAATTTTCAGGCTGAAGAGCGTCTGCTCTCTATGTTCATCTAAGAGATATTTAGAGCAATTTCTGCTTTCTGTGGTCGCTAGGATTAAGTGCATGGTGTGTAAGTGACAGATATTTGCTGCTCCTATTACTGTGAGATTTTAGACACTGCATTGTGTTGCATGGGAAAGAGGACAGATGGAAATCTAACCTGGATGGAAAACACACACAAAACACACACGCACACACACACTGAGAGTTTGCATCATACTTATGGAAGGCATCAAAGATCAACTTTGTTTGTAGTTGGCCAAGAAAAGAGCTCATCCACTAAGCAAAGGAGAAGCTGCTTTTTTACTAAATAGAATTGATTACAAAAGGCCTAAAAGGCTGACGTAAAAAATGGGGGAAAAAAACACGCAGACCTTCCGTGTTTTATGTTTCTTCGCTGCTTTCACTGGAGTTATTATTAGAAAGGTTGTACAGACACCTATTCTTAATGACCCGTAGCGTAATACTCTTCTGACGCCCAATATAACTGCAGAATAATGCGAGGACGACATGGTTATAAACCGCTTGTAAGCTGCAAGTAATAGAAATAAATCAATCATTTCCAGTGTCAGGTTATACTGTGTAATTACGGGTAAGCGTTCTCAATAGGCAAGATTGACAGGTCTGGAAAAAAAAATTAAAATATGAGGCAATAAAAGTTGTGAAATCATTGAGTGTGTGTTCTGTAATTACTAATGCACAGCAAAACAACCTTAATAAATACCAAACTTAATTAAAACCTCAGACAAGCCTGCAAGCATTCTGTCTTTGAGGAACATTTGAAGATCATTCCATGCCGAATTTTCTTGCCGACTTGCATAGAAACCACTCGACATGCCGAACATTCATCTGCGCTTTAGAACTTGAGCCGTGGAATGTCTCTGTCTGCCTGAGTGAATGAAACTGTTTTCCCATCAGCCTTTAATTGCAGATTTTTAACCAGCTTTAGAGATGCTTCTAAAACCTTTATGCTAGAAAGGGTGCTCATTATCAGGACACGACTTACAGCATGGACCTCGCTGAAGAGGTGTTGGTTTGCACCAGCTTATCGGGGTGTACAGATGAAACCGATGGAACTTTATGAAGTTTTCGACTGTATCTCTAAAATCTTATCGCAAAAAAGATATTGGTTTACAAGACAGATCAGTGGTTCTCTCGTAACTCCATATGGTCCATATTCATTTCATAGTAATGTTCTCCCACTCTCCGTGCAGGTTTCATCTGGGCTGTCATGTTTCTTCCTATTCAGTTCAATTTTATTCGTATAGCACTTCTAACAATTGTCATCGCCACGAAGCAGCCTTACACAATTAAAAGAAAATTATGGAAACCACCTGGCAGAGCTGCAGCTCGATAAATCAGAGCCTTAACACGCTGAGCCCCCAATGCCCCATTGTCAAAGTTTACATCAGTTCAATACTAAAATATCATTTTCTGTATCACTATCATATCACTATATGTCTATAAGTATCTGGACATGCTTCCTTTGTTGAACGTCCCACTCCAGATTTAATCGCTCATTGCTGTTGCTTTGTGTGTTTTGTAGTTTTTGGAGCATGGCCGTGAGGATGTGTGTTCATTCAGCTATAAAAGCATTAATGAGGTCAGACACTGATGTTAAGTGAGAATCCCTGAGGTGCATTCAGTGTTCCAGTTCATCGCAAAGGTGTTCAGTGAGGGTCTGCGCAGGACGCTCAAGATCTTCCACTCCATCCTTGGCAAACCGTGTCCTCATGGAGCTCTATTTGTGCACAGGGGTATTATCATGATATTAGCATGATAATACCATTGAAGGAAAATTGTAAACCTACAGATACATCCTATATCACTGTGTGCTTCTGACATTTTAAGAAGAACCATTAATGGGTGTGATGGTTAGGTGTCATCATCTGCACCTGTTTCTTAAAGGCTCATGACTTTAGTTAGATGCTTTTTTTTTTCTTACGCTTGAATGATTGATAGGTCACTGTGTGGCTTAACAAATAAAAACATTCCTCTGAAATTGCTCAGGTGCAGGGACTGGACTCAAAATGAGAGACAAAAAAGGTCCTTCAGAAAGTCTGCAGAACTGCTTATGACTACAAGCGAAATATGGCATATTGACTTAATAAAAAAAAAAGGAAGTGGCGTTACATAATATGTAGGCCAAAAAAGAAATATAAATATACAAATAAATATATATTATATATATAAATTGTAACATATTGACAAAAAAATTAAAAGACGAAAAACAAAAACAAAAGCAAAAAAAAAAAAAAAAACACCTTACTCCTTGCACAAAACCAATAGTGTCATTTGGTACGGTGGCTCTGTTTTAAATTAATGTACTATGTGGTGTGACTGTAGCACACACTACTCTTCCCAGATGTGCTGCAATACACAACCAAGGTGTGGTTTTACTACTGAACTAGCACAAGTTGATGACAGTTAATATGTACTCTCTTCAAGTAAAGAGTTAATACCAGATCTTTAAGCGTTTGTATGAAGCGTCAAGATTGGTGGAGAAGGCTATGGATAGGGTGATAATAGATGGACAGAGAGGGATAAAAAGCACAAGAGAAAGTAAATGCAGGAAAAAGGCGGGACAATGTTTCTGTTCAGTGATGATTAGACTCATGGGAAGTGGTCAGGAAGGAGGTGGAGATGTCTGCTTTATGATATGCGTAATACAATTTTGAGTCTGGGAATTCAGAAAGACAAAATAAATTAACAGAAAATGTGTAAAATAAGAAACTGTCAGCGAAAACCTCAAAACCTCTATGATCGGTACTATCCAAGAAATTGTGTCTGACCTTGGAAGGGGGTTGTGGTGATTTCTCCGGCGGGGAGATGGGACTCTCCAATATTGAAGTGTTCAGCACTTCGGAAGAGCTTCCCCAATCTGTCTGAGCAGTGCCCGCTATGTCTGGAGAGGTAATAGGCACATCACTGGCGTAACCTGAAGAATGGGGATCCTGCAAGGGACCAGTACTGTCCGCACCCTGAGTATGACTGTCCAACATGAACCCTTTCTCTGGTTGACCAACAGCGATTGTTGGACTGGTGATGGATGGTTTTCTTCTTTCATCCTTCACTTGAACTTTCTGAATGCCACCAATAAGAGGAGATGCTGCAGGTGGCTCTGAGTGCACTTCAACTCCTCGGTTGTGCCACAAAGGTGAGCCGTAATCTCTTGGGTAGACGGTACGGACCACGCAGAGCCTGCCATCGACCTCGCGAATGTGAACGATTCCCTTCTGGTCCTTTTCTGAGGCATCAGCAACCAACAAATCGCTTGGACTACCCTTGTCCTCCGGCCCCAACTCCCCACTTTTGGCACTTAAAATACAAGGTCTCTCAAGAATACCCTGAACCCGACCTTGAACCCGGCAGACTCTCCCTCCTCCAGGTGTCATGCTGCCATGGTCATCCTTAGTTTTGAATTGCTCGGTAGGCTTTTCATCTGTCCCTTGATGGACTGCTCCAGTCCATGCTGGGCTAGGAGCGGGAGATAAAATAGCCACCCTGCTCCCTCGCAATGTCCCTGTGCTGCCCAAGATAGGCGCTACACCAGGAACTAGAACTACCTGGGTAGGAGTTTCAGTCACTGATTTGCTAGATGCTAGTTTGTTAGAAGCATCGTCTGCGGGACTTACAACGACCTCCCCTGTAAGGCCAAACTTTCCGAGTTCAATTTTCTTCTCAGCCTCTGCTTCAACACCTTTCTGTGCCGTTTTCCCTTTGCGCTTTCGCCTGAAACGAAGTTTCCTCTTGGGGGACAGAGGATGCGCACCACCTAGTCCTATTTCTCTAGGCTGCTTTACACAACCAAGAGAGCTCCCCATTTCCAGCAGTGTACAAAAAGTAGGCGAGATCACAACCAGGAACAAACAACTCCGTTAGATTAATGGCATTCTAAGGTTGTAGAGTGGTGGACCGAAGAGATACGAAGGTAAGATGGTGTAAGACGCTCTATGCTGAACTTCTGGCAGCTTCTCCAGCTGTTCATGTTCAGACCTTACTTATACATGAACATTAATGTGGTGCCTTTGCAAGTATTAGGGATATCAGCACTAAACGCACCAGTATATCTGTTTAGACCTAATTTCACTGTCCATAATTCAGTGTTTTGTTTTGTTTTTTCCAGGGAGAAGACCTGGCCTGTCTAGATCAGAACCTTCTAGACCATGTGGAGAAGAGCAGGGATTCTGGCACAACAATTCTGGCTCACACACTCAACATCCTCCTGCTGATATTCCTCGGTAAGAACAAGGCAAGAGCTGCAGTGCAGTCATACACGCAAGCGATCTCTCATGAGTGTGCACACACACAGTCACTAAGACTGAGTCAGGATACAGGCAAAAGTGTCCCATTCTTCACCTTCAAACAAAAAAAACAAAGCAATTTAAATTCTGAAATGTCCAGGGAGTAATTAAGGTACTTTTTGGTCCCAGATTCCACAAACATCTATCACTGATAGTCCTACTTGTGGACTGTCGGGACAATAGTAGCCGTGATAGTAGTTACAGTAAAATACTCCACTATAAAATCGTGCAGGTGGCCACACATCAGCTGGCAGTTGGCAGCAGGGATGAGTTAGTCAAGCCTTTCAATTCTGATGATTGGTCGATTAGAGCCAATAACAGCACAGCATTTTAATTCCCAGAGTCCACCGTGTGCATGTGTGAGACTCCAAAGGTGTGCAACGGTGGATCAGTCTCCAGGCATTAAGAAGCAGCAAGGGGAGGAGGGAGAACAGTGTCTCTTGCCTCCACTACCACGGTAACTGATGTCACATGCGCCGAGAGAAGACATTTATGTCAATAAAGAAGGCAGAGAGCGTTATGAGCCAAGACACTACACAACCATGCATGAACTGCACGCACAAAAAAAATGCCAACGGTATATAAACACACACACACAACTCACTATCCCCCAACGGTGGTAACTGTGGCCATAACTAATCCCATGAAACACCTCATGCTATCTGTCGACTTAAGTTTGGGGCACCCGTCTCCTCTTTGTCTCTCCATTGAAGATGTTCTCCTCCGCAGGCAGATTGCCACTCCCTTGTGCCGTTGGCCTCACCGGCTGAGGAATCTAATTAAAGCAGCTGTATTCGCTGCCTTAACCCGCTCCGGATGAAGTCCTGAGCAGGGGAACACCAGGGAATCTTTCCAGCTCCTGGATATGTCTGATGACCGTGGACAGCTGCAGATGTTCCGGTCAGAAAGAAAGCGGTAAGAGCTCCATCGCTCAAGCAGTGCACGATGGATCTGATTGATCTGGGGCTCCGACTGAATCAGACAATATCGGTGTCTGTAAGTGTAAGCGAGGCAGTGTGTGTGTGAGTGCTGGGTTGGGCAATCCCGTGATCTCAAGAACAAGTCTCATTGGTGATCCTCCGAAGGCCTGAGATGAAGAGAAGCCAGGCGCTCCAGTAGCAACATGCTGCCTGCCTCCTCGCTCTGTCGCTGGGTAACTCGGCTGCGCTCTCTCTCTCTCTCTCTCCGTCTCTCTCTCGCTCACTCTCTCTCTCCCTTGCCGGCAAGCACGGGTCTTATCTCCAGTCTGCTGCAGCCTCGCACAACACACTGCCGCTGCTGTAGCTTCCTCCCTCCCTCCTCTCTCTCTCTCTCTCCTCCTATCTGCTTCCTCGTCCCTCCCTCTCTCTTTCTCACTTGGTCTCGCTGTTGCGAGCTCAGAGCTCTGCATCTACACACACAAGCAGCCCAGCATGCGCTCACAATAAATAAATAAGCAAGACACCCATAAAATTCGGCAGGTAATATTATAAATAAGAACCAAATTTTAATCCGGCAAAAGAAAGCCGAGTAAGGAACCAAAAATGATGGAGGCTTAAAAAATGAATGCTTATCAATTAACACAGAAAAGAGCCATTGACCCCCGGACAATTCAGTCTGAATGAAGACACACAGATTCGGAGATAGTAGCGTGATCGACGCGTTACTGAGTATCTACAACTGTGGACTAAATTAGCAACGTGAACAGGCATTTATTTCCATGCCATCCCACCCACCCCCTCACACACGAACATCCATTTCTCTCACGTGGTGCGTGGTTGAGATCATCACGTCAACCTTTTTAGCTACGGAAAGGGAAGTTCCTCAGCATTCAGCCCTGCTGGGAGCCATGCGATGATTGACCCCCTTGCAGTGTCATTACTCCGGTTTGAGTAGACAGTTTTCTTCCGAGCGTCTCAGCACCTCATCAACCACACTCGATGTAAACAGCTCCTGTGGGAGAGCCGCACTTCTGGCTCATCAGCTGTACGCCGAATCCTCCATTACGCACATTAGGCAACTCCGAAATTGTGATTAAAAATACACAAGGGCTATAGAAAGGCAAACCGAGGACAATTCGGTCCTGAATTGCAGAGGCGGTTTCTAGGGGACGTGTCCCAAATTGACTAAAAGAGACGGTGGGAGGATGGTCCTGTTCTTTAAAGGTGACGGTACCGATCTGTCTGATGCCGATACTGGATCTTATGCATACAGTATACATGAATCTGTACAACTTTGATAGGTATCAAATCAAGCTTTTTTTCTTTCATACTAATCATCTGAGAAAAACTTCACTATCGCATCGAGTCACCCATTCATCCACCGAAACACTCCTCATTCCCCATCATGCCCAGGGACTTTCCTTTCATCCTTCCTTCCAACGTCCTCCACCCCTTCCCCCCTCTGCTGCATCATGTCTGCAGAGTCACATAAAACACAGTCTCCATAGCAACTGGCTCCATACAGTACGTCATCTCGTGACATCATGCTGCCTTGGAAATCGACAGCGCCATCTACTGGATCGTACTTTAAAAAGCAGCATTTCGCTTGAAATCACATGATTAGCACATAATCTAATGACGACGTAAAGAATCTGTCCAACACACACACACAAATCTTTTTAGACCCACAAGAATCCAGAATCGAGATTTCTCAAAGGAGCTATAAAACTATGCTAAAGGAGACAATATTCTACATTCACACTTACACACTTACTTAGCGCATCACTGCTCCTAATGCTCATGCATTTAAGTTGAATCAAGAGCAACTGATCACACGCATATGCACGCTTGCAGAAACAGACAGAGAAAAGGATAGAGACAACACAATGGCGACAGGAGCAGACGGACATGTAGACAGAGGGACTAGCAGACTGATAAACAGAAAGGCAGACAGACACACAATCAGACACATATTCTAAAGTGTCCGTTGACACTCGTCTCCTCCATTCTCTTATTTAGCTCCATCTTCTCATCTACACCGTGTCCAGGGAAAAAAAATGATTAAGTTTATAAACAGAATCCTTCTGGTACTGGCGCTCGCTCTCGCTCTCTTTCTCTCCTAATTTAGCCCTGATTACTCTGCTTTTTTATTGGCATCAGATCCTTCCAGCTCTAACTGCTGGCTAACAGACAATCATAAGAGCTCGAAGCACTGCCGTACATAAATAACGACATTTTGGACAAAGACACGACGACGTAGTAATCTGCAGTTCGGTAACTTGTACCGAAAAACCAGAAAACTTACCTGGAAATGGAGGATGATGGTCCAAATCAGACCCAGGGTTAACTTTGGATTTCCGTCAGTAATGTCATCGTTTCTAATATTGACCAGTTTGACCTGCAATGAACAGCACAATGGTTATTTCAAGCGGACAGCAGGAACATACTTTAATAACGTTGTGCATTTCATGAAGATACATTGAAGTAGGTAACTTTTAAGTAAGTGTTATTTCATAATGAATTATATACAAAAAATATATATATATGTTGTTTATAATCTCAAAGAGAATTACAACATTGTCAAGACGTAGCTGATGGGTCTCCGAGATGGTTTTTTACAAAGTTTTACATCTTTGTCACTAAGGGTGGGACTGAGCTTGTTGGAGGAATAACGTCATGTGTAAGTCATTGCTGGACCCCCTGAAGCTGCTGATGAAGCCACCACTGTACGTACGAAACAATCCGTCATAGCTCTAGATAAGGAAACGGCAGCCTTTAAGTACCTTCAAAAAGCTTCCTAAGCTGTCCGAGACAAAAATCGAACCCAGTTGAAAGAACAGGAGGTCAAAAAACTCCCAGTGAGGACTAGGAAGAAGAAAACAGCTTGGAACAGCTTTGTCTCAGTGATCCGGGACATCCTTGGCAATTAATCACAGTGTGGAACTGGTTGAGAGTCTGATGAAGATCTACTGCATGGCACAATATGCTACAGAAGAACATGTACTCAGAAGGAACGAGACAAATGCTTTCAACTGGACTTTGAGGACAAGATGGGAGATGTTTCCTGAAAGTGACTTCTATAATCATACTGTAAATCTCTTCTAAATCATTTCATTTTACTTTCAATAACCTTGGTATAAATGCTAATATACATATATTGTTTTTTTCTGACTTTATGTGAAAGTTCTGTACATGGTCAAATTATTGGTGTTTTTTAATATAAATGAATGAAATTTTCAACGATGCTGCTCTTAAGGGATCAACGCAACAGATTTTCAAATTAGTCAATTATTTATGGTAAAGGTTTAACCGACCTTCCTGATGCAACCCTCCCGATTTTAACTAGGCTTGAGACTGGAACTAAGGATGCTCTGCAGCCCCAGTGGCATCGACCTCGACTCAATCAAACCTGATCCTTTCCCACATGGCAGGGGAGAAGCCGACTACTGAGCTGAGCCACCGATGCCCCTACATGACTGTTTCTACAATAAACTGCCAAAACTATTAGTCAATAAATTCATCGTCTGTTAATCACTTCGTCGCTTGCTAGCTTTCCTTTCGAGGAGCAGTTTGTCATTTTCAGACTTCCTATGAGCTGAGTTGAGCCGTGATTTCTGTTCACAAATCTTTCATAGACTGTTAGACAAGAAGGCCAAGTGGTTCTCTCATACGGTACCTGTCTCTGTTTGAGGAAGTCCAAGGCGATCTGCACGTTCTGCAGTCGATGGAATCGCATGCGGCCCTTTTCTCTGGGCTGAAAAAGAGTGAGGCGGAGAGAAAATTAAAAATGTGTCATTTATAGTTCACAGCTTTCAGGCAGGGAGAAAAAAAAAAGAAAGAAAAAAACAAAAAAAGACTGTGTTACTTGCAAACCACAAGCAGTGGGGGAAAAACAGCAGAGAGATTAAGAGAAAAGCTTGAGGGCTAATGGTAGTCAAAAGCTTCTATTGAAGTGTCAGGAACGGTTTACGGTCATGTGGCGTGAAATCTTCCAAACGCATAAAACCTGCATTCATCATCACTCCATGCACTAACACACACTGTGATGGGATCTAGTTCCCCCAGAGCATCTTGTATGCGCACACACACAAAACACACTAGATGGAGGCAACGCTAAGGTGCACACACACACACACACACACACACACACACACACACACACACACACACATATATATATGCACAGTAAAGTGCAGTTAGTCATCACTGTAGCACTGACACATTCATAAGTCACGGACACCAAGACTGTAATAATGTCTCTGGCGCCACCTTGTGGTTGGCTGCAGTTTAATGTTTAATCTCACTCATGGTCAGATCAGTAAAAGGAGAAAGAGTCAAATTACTGTATTGTCCAAGTACAGTAATTATGTAAATATGGCACTGCTTTATGGAATACAACTGTTGTTAGTCAGCTTTAGTTGAAGTTTTACATGCTCTTTTTGGAAAAGTGACACTAACAGACAATTAGTAGCTAAAATCAGTGGCTGATTTAAAGGTCCCATATATTACTGTTTCTTTAACACAGTTAACATGCATCTGCCAAAGTGTGTTTTAATTACTCCATCAATCTGTTTCACTCCTCTTCCTCAGTTGCAGGTTTACGTGAATAAGAATCCTGGGGACTTTTACCATGTCTGGATGATTTCACTAAGCATTTCACTGCATATCGTACTATGCATGACTGTGTATGTGACAAATAAAATTTGAATTTGATTCTCATCTGTGACAACTGGATCTAACATCACCTTAAATATAAGGATACTAGACCCGACATCTACCAGCACAGACTATAGTACAAGCTCACCTCGTGATCATATGGTAGTTTGCACAATTAACGGCAAAAAAGTTTGCATGATTTCTGGGATGCGTGCATGAATAACCACACACTTTGACAGAACATCTGTAAACCTAGACGCATTTAAAGCAGAAATTTCCTCTTGAAAAGTGTAAATCTGTCTAGTTCATTTTATCCTAAGTAAACGCACACTCTTGCACACAACAGCATACAATACAGGTTACCCCGAAAGCCTGTGTGCATTTAAAGTGTGGGCTATTTAATATATGAACGGAATTATGTAGTTCTGTCGACTTCGCAATCGCTGGAAGGAGTCTATAGTTCTTATAGTTTTTCTAGTACGTACTTATCTAAAGGAATTGGAACAAATTAAACTGGAGCTAATTTGAAAATTGGTTGTTTATGTAACAACCTCAGCAGCGACCTCATTTCCCCTCTCGTCTGTTCCAACCACTCAGCATTCAG
>JAQMYI010000018.1:17631971-17646909 GCA_030014275.1 Clariallabes melas
ATCTATCTATCTATCTATCTATCTATCTATCTATCTATCTATCTATCTATCTATCCATCCATCCATCCATCCATCCACAGTACTGTCCAGAAAAAGATGTAGATTAAAATGTTTTATTGCTACAGACTGCAAAGTGCCTAAAGATATATATTATTATTTTTTTGTTGTTGTTGTTTATGTAACAACCTCAGCTGCAACCTCATCAACAACCTCATTTCTCTCATCTGTTTCAACCACTTTGCATTCAGCATCACCAGTATACTAATCATCAGCATGGTCATCTGTCATCATCTGCACCTGTTTTTCACTGGCTGATGCCTTAAGTTAGATGTTTTTTATGCTTGAATGATTCATTGGTCACTGTGTGGTTTAACAAACAGAAAATAAATCATTCCTCTGAAACTGTTCAGGTACAGGGACTCGACTGAAACTGAAAACCAAAAACTTGCCAAAAATGAAAGCCAAAAAAGCATTCATGAAGCCTCGAGAACTATTTCTCAAAATACAAGTCTGGCTCAAACACAAACACAATGCCAGACAAAATTTTTGAACACCATAAAGTACCATTTAGGGATGAATTTGGTAAAAAATACAGTAAATCCTTAAATACATATCTAAGGATTTGGTGGAACACTGGTTTCTACACTTCTGTTTCTGTTTTTTGCGAGTTGTGGTTAAACTTTAACCATTCAACATATGATGAACTACAGATGATAATATAAACACTGTATACTGGACTAGAAATATTGAAATACAGTACATTTATTACAAAAATATATTCAGTTATTGAGATAAGCATGATATTGGTGTACCACAAAGCTTGGTTTATGGTCCAATTTCATTCCTCTTAAATATGCTGTTAGTAGTTCAAAAAAATAAAGCAGCATGTGGCCTTTTTTTATAGCCTTACAGATGATTCCCAGCTGGACGTGTGCGTAGTAGCAAATGATGGCCACTTCCTGAATAATTTGCCAATCTGTCTAGCTAAAAAAGCTTAGTATTCTGGATTTTTGCAAATTTTACGAGGAGTGTTGAAGTCAAACTGCGATTTCTGATTGTGCAGAATAACAGAACACAGTTATGCGAGTAAAACTCCGCTTATTTGGACATCATCAAGGTAGATAGTTTTCTCAGAGCCATGATTGAACTTGCCTCATTCATGTTTGAAAGTCTGGTCTCCCAGGAACTCCTTCAATGCCTCCAATATGTGTAAATGGCTTGGAGCGAGGTCAGGACTGTACGGGAGATTTGGCAACATCTCCTCGCTGAGTTCCTGTGAAATGCAAGTGGTGTTGGTACAGTAAATGATTAAATGTACAGTTCCCACAGACAGATGCGTTTCTTGCGCAAGTTAGGAACCAGTTATCTGTGGATTTTCTGCAGTGGGCTCTGAGCCACCTCGGCCAGGATCATCATTCATGGATGTACGGCCTTCTTTAAAATGTTTGCACCATTCAAATGCTTTATCTTGGCTAAGAGTCTCATCATTGTACTGTGCTTAAAGTCTTCTGTAAATCAGTAAAATCAGTTTTACAGCTTCATTCGCAAGAAATCTAAGTCCCAGATATGTTTGCCCAAAGTGCCTTCTATTCTTATTATCATCATCATCATTATTATTATTTAAGGAAGTCATTCTCAAATCGGAGTCCATCCTATTTGTAAAATTTTAAAATCACACTTGATTGATGTCTAACAAAAACACAAAGTAATATAAAAGCTACTATATATTATTAAGGTTTTTATAGATAGATATTTACTTGACTAAATGTCAACGTGTACCAAATGTGTTGGAATGTTTAGTACTACACAGTCCTCGATTGCCTTAAGGTCAGCCAGGGAAAACTCCTATGCAGCCCGAAGCCCAGAGATGTACAAAGTGTGTACTGAGATTGTGGCTTTATTTTTAATAGTGCCACTGATATGATCTAATCTTTTTAAAAATCACCAGCAGCAAGTGCAGTAAGACAAATATTACAGAAAATACTCAAATTTAATGATGTCTAACCTAGTCAGAGCTGTGAAACGGAAAGTGCAACATGAGGCCCTCTACTCCTGCACACTCCACATATGTGCCCTGCCTGATTCTCTACACAGCCTAAAAATAAATGTTTTCTGCAGATTGTATAATTACATGGTGGAAACAAGGATACGAGTGAGTGGCGTAATACGATGCCTCTTTTCTGACTGAGTATGTGTGTGTTTGTAGAGAGAAGGGTTTTCTGGTTCGGGGAGGGGATCCTGGGCACAGCAGAGTGGTGTTGTATAATTCAAAACAGGATGGTCTGCCAGGCTGCACTTGTTATTATAAATTCAAGCTGAACGCTCCAGCATTTTGAAGCAAAACCTGAAATAGACATTTGATCATTTGCGTCTGACGAAAAAAAAAAGGCTTTCTTTACACATGGCTTTTCAGGAACATAGAAAGGTTTGTCTTTATAATAAGTGCAGTAATATGACCTGAGTTTGGGTTTTAGGATTCTCAAACGTTCTCTGGTTGCAGCGCAGGCTGTGATGTCCGTTCTTTAAAACAGCCGTTTGATTTTAAGATTTTTCCCAAAACTACTATGCAGAGCTGAAGGACATCATTACGTTGGATCCAAGCCAGAGCAACTCAAGCCCCTGATTGGGAGGAATTAGATGAACATTTGTTACACTTTCATTGCAAATTGTATGCTGTAATCGTTTAATTGTAATTGGTTAGCTAATGTTAGCTGACTAAAATAATTAAATCACTGAAGTTTTTTTTTTTTTTTTTTTTTTTTTTTACAAAATGTATTATTTAATTATGTCCAGGGTTAGGTAACTCTCCAGGTTAATGTGCAATATTAAATGGAATTAAATTAAATTGCATAATATTTCATCCTGGATGTAATTACAGGGACTACTGTAATTGATTTTTGAACAACTGCTAAAGCCTGGTAAAATACCAAAATGTCATTATTTAAATAATTTCAAAAAGTTATGGATGGCTAATTGCTGTAATATTAGGAAAAAGCTACAGTATGGCCCCACATGTTTTATTCCTTATGTATCATTCCTTACATGCAGGGACAGTTGCGGTCAGAAATTTTCATGAACATGAGTTCCATGGCAATATTGGACTTTCAATTACTTTTTAAACTGGTCTTTTTCTGTGGCTGAATGATTGTACAATGTACATCTTTAATAGAAGAAAACCACAAGAACTAGGAGCACAATTTTACAAATATACAGTACATACAGGGATCTAATATTTAGTTCACCTAACATAATGTTTCTTAGCAAGTTCCACCTTTGGCAGATGCTTTGGGTAACCATCACAAAGTTTCTGGCAGAATTCTTTTTGGACATTTGATCACTGTTCTTTGGCAGGTCAATTAAATGTGGTTGAGGTTTTGGGTTGCTGATCATCAAAAGGATCAGGGTTTTAAGCTCAGGGATATCTTCAAGTTGCCACTGTTGGGGCCTCGGGCACGGCCCTTGAGCCTATGCACATATTCAATTGAATTGAATTAAATTTAATTTATATAGCACTTTTAACAATGGTCATTGTCTCAAAGCAGCTTCACAAAATGAAAAGAAAATGTATGGAAGTGTGTATGAGTGAGAAAAAATGTGTTTAGATAATAATGAGGTGTACCTGATGAGCAAGCCAAGGGTGTTGGCAATGAAAATCTCCCTGTGATGGCAATAGGAAGAAACCTAGGAGGAACCAGACTCAACAGGGAACCCATCTTCATTTGAGTGATAACGGATAGCAGGAATTATATACCGACATCATGTGTGTTAGGCTGCTGGAAGTTCAGTTTAACCCCATAAAGTTATTGGATCACTGGAAGCTCAGGAGCAGCATGTGTAGATCCAAACCATCATGAAGCATGATGAGTCTAGCTGGAGGTGGTCCTTTTCTGGATGCCTCAAGATTCTCGCAAAGTTGACCTTTGTCAACTGGATCTGGCACAATCTCCAGATGCCATATAATATATAATACCCAGCCACTGGAGATGAAAGACATCAGTACCAGTTCCAAGCCTGGATAAATGAATGGGTTATGGCAGGATGGGTATCTGTTGTAAAATATTAAACTTTGTGCAATGCTTAACATTTGGTACAGTGTTCTTGGGGTTGAATGCCTCACCTGTACACCTCCAAACATACCTTTGGTTAAAAAAAATAACTTGTACCCCTTTTTCCTTATCCGTGTGGTCAGCTGCAAACTTTAGTCAAGCTTAAAGTTGTCATTTTTGCAGCAGGGGCTTCTTCTTTCTTGAATACAAAAATAATGTAGGTACAGAAACATTTGGCCAATTTAGAAAGTAGGCATTAATTTCTGCAAAAATTTCCTCCACCTTATCTTTAGTGACTGATAATGAAATAAAAAATAAATGAATAAACAAATTCCAGGAAAAAATCTGTTCATGTTCCAAACAAATACCAAACAAGAAGACTGGAAAAAAAAAAAAAAGACTAAAATGTTCATAATGTTAAGAAAAGGTGTGGCATTAAACTGTGTTTGTACAGCTCAAACTTCCCAGGCTTAAAATGTAATTATATTTTTAGAAGACTCTCAAAAATGTTTAAAATGTTACTTTTAATATGTGCTGAAAAAACACAGCTCTCGTATTAGGCTGTGTGTGTGTTTGTGTGTGTGAAGGAGGACGCATGCTTGGGGTTGTCCTCAGATGTCATTAACCGAGTTATTTTATTGAAGTGGTGGGTTGTTTGACGTTAAATGAAAGGGGCTGAGGGAATGTGCACCGGGTGCGAAGTGACTGTGCGTGTAGAAAGAGCTCATTCAGAACTCAGGTCAGCCTCAATGCCTGCATTTGTCCCCGAGTGTAAACAGTGATGCTGGAATTCCTCTAATGTGGTGGCTAAGGAGTTCATGCCTTCACTTTATCACCGTGTCCAACTCGGACCATCCAGAACCTCTGCGTTTCACACTCACAGAGAAACTGCAGCGGTTTGTACGAGCCTGAGAATATAAACGCATGCTCTCAAAGGCTTCTGAAAAGGTTTCAGTTCATTTAATGAAGAATAGTACAATAGGGGGAAAAAAGCATGAATGAAGAACGCGAGTATAGGTTGTTTATTATTATTATTACTATTATTATTATTATGTGCCATGACGTATTATCCAAGATCGTTATGTAAAGACAACTCCAAAATTATTGGCACCCTTGGTGAGAGGTTAGTTACTTTAAATTACTTTAATTAAAGTAAATCACTAAATGCTCAATTCGTCACAAGTATGTACAAATTGAAATCGCCTATTAGTCAAATATGCATGACTTTAGACAGTAGGAGGAAATACTCCATGCACACAGACCCGAAGGTGAGACTCGAACCATCGTCCCTGGAGGCGTGAGGCAACAGTGCTAACCACTACAGTATGCCACTGTGTCACCTGAAGTAAATTAAATGTGACAGTTATTTTACTGAGTCTTCTATAATTACATGAAAAGTTTGAAGATTAATAGAGAAACCTGTCACCTAAATGTTTTGGCTCATTGTCCTGCTAGAAGATCCAGCCATGAGACCCAGGGTTCTGTATCAAGTTTCTCAGAACCATCACAAATCCTCCACCACATTTAAGAGTGGAGATCTTTCATTTTATGACAAACCCACATTTATGGCTATGTTACCACAAAAAAAATTAATTAATAAAAAAGTAACCAGTTCTATTCAAAGAAATGACTTTCGGCCACTTATGTTAGTGGATGGATTCTATCCTGTTCATTACTCACTCGCTCATCATCTACACCACTTTATTCTGTATACAGGGTCGTATGGGGGCCTGGAGCCTCTTAAGGCGGGATACACCCTGGACAGTGTGCCAATCCATCACATTCACACACTATGGGCAAATTAGGAAACAGTAGTTAGCTTAATCTGCAAGTCTTTGGACTGTGGGAGGAAACCGGAGTACCCGGAAGAAACACACCAAGCACGGGGAGAACATACAAACTCCATGCACACAGAGATGTAAATCGACCCTGTGACCCTGGAGGTGCAAGTCGACGATGCTAACCACTAATCCACCATGCCCTGTTCATTACACATCTGGTTATTCGATACTCCCTACTTATTAGCCTTTTCCAAAGGCATTTGCAGGTGAGTAGCTATAAGCATTGCCTAATTTATTTATTTATTTAAGTCAACACACTATGTCATTTTATATTGTGTAATCTTCAATATTTTGATGGATGGCTGCTGAAACCACATCATATTCATACCGCAGTGACAGGAACAGGAAGTCATGGATGACTGCGTCTATAAAGAGTAAGACATAAATCAAAGCGTAGAACTTTTTCCACGTAAAAATTCAAATTCAAACATGCTTTTTTTGTCATGTGAGCATACTTTTTGATCATTTCATTAAAATTGATATAATCATTTCATTACAATCGAGACTAGATTTCCCTCTGTATGAGAACATGCAAGATAGATGATTATGTATTTTCCAATCCGGATATTGATTATATGTCTGTCTAAATATTGTCTATATTTAACACAAAGCCAGTCATAAATAGAAACATACTCTGCTCCTTAGCAGTGAACCCCTATAACCAAAAACAACGTTTCTTTTGTCTTTCTCCACCAATACTGTTCCCACGCTCAGGCAGGCATTGCCAGAACTTTATTCTCAACATAGTAACATACCTGTGCATCTGCTCATTGTTTGTGGTAAAGACTTCTCTTCGTACATACCAGCTGTTCCCACATGTGTGTTGGAAGACTTAAGTATGCAGCAGGTGCCATCATGCATGATTGTGGTTGTGCTGGTGAGAAACACACATGTCAACACCAAACAAAAGAAACTCCAGAGTACGGTGTGTTATGCAAAGCTTCTAGGAACTTAGTACACAAGTTCAAACACACATGGTATTAAAAAGATATGTTGAAGAACAAGTATTAATAAAAGAATACCAAACAGGGTGTGGATTTAAATCTGGGTCTTTCCAACTGATGTGGCAAGTTATTTTTATTTAAATGTTTTTCAGGTAGTTCTAACCAAATTTCCTTGAATTAATAAATTAAAAACAACATCAAATCCCAGGTTCACTGAGCAGATGATTTACATTATTTATCAGTATGTTTACATAGATGGCATATACCAGTAGACCAAGTGCCAACAGATAAACCATTTTCATATAGTCTGTGTCCATTCAGCCTAGTCATTATTTCTTACACTGCTCAGCCATAAGGTTACAACGCAAAACTTTAAGCCTGGTGCCTTATGTGCCACTTGCCACTGGGATAGCTCTGGTTGATATGGAGCATAACTCCACAAGACCTCTTGGTGTGTGCTGTGGTGTCTGGCATCTTTGGATCGTTTGGGTGCCGTGGTTTGTAGGTGGGGGATCCATGGATCAGGCTTGTTTGTCCTACAGATTCCATTGGGATTTTGAGTTTGAGGCCGGGTTGGTCGCCTTGGGTTCTTTGCTTGCTGGGCCTTGTGCTCAGTAGTCTGTGTTGCAGTGGATGTTCTGTCAGTGGATGGATGTGCCCTTTTATCATTGTCCTATTTCAGCCATTTGTGCTGCATCGGCTTTACTGTGGGATCAAACTGGACGGTTTGGCCCTTGGTCCCCTTAGGCATGGTTGAGCCTTAGGTGCCAATGATCCTGTACAGAAATATCAATCAGGGGGAGTGGTAGTTTAGGCGGCTAAGGCTCTAGGTTGTTGGTTTGGGGATCTAAGGATCCAGGTTTGAGCCCTGCTGTCGGTGGGTTGCCACGCCCCATGCTACCCAGCCCCTGGATGCAGTGCTGGTCCCAAACCTGGATAAAAATGGGAGGGTTGTGTCAGGAAGGGGATCCAGCATAAAACCAGCACCAAGTTGTTGTGTGGTTTGATGATCCGATGTGATGACCCTTCGACAGGAGCAGCCGAAAGACTAACAACAACTCATAATCAAAGTTAATGTTATGGCTGATCTGTCTATGTACTGTGCTAAATAGATACTTTTTTTATGCTCCATGGAGTTTAGTAAATTCTCAGTTTGGTTGTTGAGCCCTTCAGCCCTGCATGTAGTCTTAAGAGCTTGCTGTGGATCTCTTCTTGAGCAACGCAGCTATTGTGCTCTTCTAAAATCCCGCTGTGCACTTGTGAAAGAAAATGTTACAACCTGCTTCCTCAAGAAAACAAACTGCACATGACATTGAGAGAGGGAGGATTTTCAAGAATGAGAGCTTGATCCTCTCTCCCAGGCTATGGCAAAATATAGCAACCAATAGAAAATGCCCATAGAGGAACAAAGCGTCTGGCTGCGGTTTATTCCAGGTATGCACTAGAGTAAACACTGCAGCTAATGATTCATCTAAGCCCTCCTTATCCGGGTGCTGCAACCTGCTTTTAAAAGGATTCACGGTCGCATAAATATGTTTTTATGCCATCCTAATACGGAATAATCATTTCAGTCTGAGCTCATCCTCCATTTTTTTTTTTTTGGTTTTTGTAATGCTTTGGATTTTGTAATTTGTTCAGGTTTGCTTTTACAAGCTAACAAAAATAGAACAAGAACACTATAAAGGGAGAGTTTGTGCTAGAGCGCTGCTTCCTTGTTTAAGAAAAGATGTAAAATGTAAAATGTAAAATATAGGCTGGAGATGGAACATAACCCCAAATTATATCATCTAACCCACTCTAGGTATACTGTTTGGTTTCAAGTCTTGCTGAGGTTGCCATTATTTTAGGAGTCACTGCGAAGGGTACATGCAGGTCCACTACATGGTTCTACCACAAGCCTTGAGAAGCATTTCAGACTTTGTAGTGAAGTTAGATCTATTAACACACCAGTTTGTGGGCCACATCAAATGCTCCAGTTTATACAAGTCTGTTGTGAATGCCACGTACCACTCTTTTTTGAACTGCCTTTGTTTTTGGTTTGTGGCTGTTCTTTGTTCCAGAACTTACTACTAACTGGTGAAACCTAACCTAGTTACGGCAAGCTTTCTCTCGTCGATAACAGACCACTTTCTTGTGTCTCTCGTTTCCTCCCCTTACTCCAGTTCCTCAGCTCCCGCGCTGGGTTTCGGTTTGTATTGTTTAGGATGTCCGTCAACGTCTAAAATCACGTTAATTGTAGGGAGGAGTGGGTTCAGTATGCTGTAATTTAAAAAGGAATATGCGCCTTATTTAGAAAGAAATGGTGGTTAGGGGGCAAATGTACAGAAAAGGCAGGAATTTGGCCACTGATTGGCTACGTTTGTGCGAAGAACCAGGGCCTTTCCACTGCTCCTGACCGTGGCCTGTGATGTGGCTGACCGCATGGGGACAATGTGGGCCTGATGCTGGCCTGATGATGGGTTGTGATGTGTTCTCTGACCCAGACCATAATGCACGACTTTTGCCAGCCGGAAGAAAATTACAGCCCTCACAGGAATGTTGCAGTTGTTATTATTTTTCCGTATTATAAGACGCACAGAGACGTTCCTGCGGCCCTGGAAAACAAGACGTGTTTTAAAAAGTGTCCAGAGGAAATGTTCTCTAGGGAAAACTGCTGAGACTGACAGAAAAAGGGGGAGGCCAGGACAGAGCAGAGAATAGGTTGATTTTCCCCCTCAAAAGTCACTTTTAGTACACTTGCTCTACAATCCAGACACATTAATAAGTATTATAAAACTTTTAGACTTCAAGCAGTATCGAATCAAACCATAAACTTAATTTAGGACCGGAAAACTGCTGAAAGTGTTATTTACAAAGAACAAATCATGGAAAAGTAAAATACATTTTTAAAAAGTCCTTTATATCAACCTAAGACATTTACGTCACTTAGAAAACTGCCTATTAGAGTCCATATCACTAGACTTTAACTTATTAATATAACAATTAATATTACATCTAGCATCACAAGTCATCCACTGTAGGTGCTAAAAATTTACATTTGAATGGAGTTTTTGTTGAGTTCCACAATATTTACTCAATCCTGTTGCATAAATACTTTTATTGCTGTGTTCAACAGGAAGTTACATCATTCAAATCTTGTGGACATGAGGGGAAGCAGAAAGTAAGCAATAGTGACTGACAAGGTCACTTTGGAAGTTCAACCCTATTGCTCAAATTTAACTTTGCCTTTCTTAATGTTAAATTGAATTAAATAGATTCAATGAAAGCAATGAGAACAAACGTGTCACTGTGACAGTCTGCAAAAAGCCTAAAGATTTATTTAAAAAATTTGTTGTTTATGTACCAACCCCAGCAGCAACGTCTTTTCCCCTCTTGTCTGTTTTTGTCTTGTCGGCATTCAGCATCACCAGTATACTAATCACCGGCTTGATCATCTGTCATCATCTGCACCTGTTTCTCACTGGTTCATGCCTTAAGTTTTTAAGCTTGAATTATTATTGTGTGACTTAACACACAAAAACTATTCCACTGAAACTGGTCTGAAAATAAGAGGCAAAACTTCTTTCAGGAAGCCAGGAGAACTATTCCTCAAGAATACTTTAAAAATACAAGAAAGCCTGGCTCTTTGGAAACAAAATATGAAGACACGAGGGGTGGCTCAAGAATTTTGACCAGTACTGTATCTTAAACTTTGCTGCTTATCTACAAAAATAGGCCAGATGACTTCTTATGTGTTAGCATTGGTGAAATCTTGAAATCCTCAAGTGGCTTGATTTCCCTGAAAACCCAAAAACCCTTTATAAGCACATGAACTTAAAAAAAGAAAAAAATCATGAGGACCTGTACATCTGCTGATTGGTGTAACGGGATAATTACTCCAATCATGGAATCAGCCAATCATCTGGCAGCAGTGCAAATCATGGTGATACAATTCGACAGTTTAAATTACGTACCGCTACTAAACGCCGTACACTGTTGGTATCATATTCTACCTATTTCAAATATAAATGTGAAATGTAAATATATTTCACAGAAAAGAAGGGTTTTAAAGTTTGTTTCTGTCACAGCTGAGCTCCGAATACTCACTCAGTGAACTTGTTTGGGAAATCCACCATTAACTTGACGGATTTCCGAAAGGTTTTTAATTTGTATAAACGGGTTCACGTTACTGCCTTACAGTAGTTTCAATGACTGTTCCATTCCCAAACCAAAAAAAAAAAATATATATATATATATAAATAATTTTCTAAAATATACAGATGTGTTGGAGCCCAAATGTAAGGGTGACTTCATAAAACCTCTGTATATAATCTTGAACTTCTCTTGGACTGGGGAGCTGAGATAAATAAATTTAATAGAAGCCGCATGAGCTAAATGTTCTGACCACGAAGGTCGAGAGTGAGAGTGAGTCTGGTTTGGCCAGGATAAAACTTCACATCTGGGGAAATAACTAAGACCATTCTCCATCTCTTTCCCACTTGTGCTCATTCTCTCTCTCTCTGGACTCTTTTGCCAGAAATGCTTTAACAGATGACTGTGGCAGGTGCCTTTGTCTAGTTATCCAGTCCAATTTAAAACCATGAGACTGAAGGAACCCTGGGATTTAGGTGTCACATTAGGAACGGGATCTTCTTGGCTGTAGCCAGTGAGTCAGCCAGAGGGGATCTTTGTGGTCTTTTCAGCCTTAAAGGCCTTGATGAGAGATAATGATCAGAGCAACCTGTGATGGCTTTAATTGTGTCACTGCTAGAGGGGGTCTAAAAGGCTGTGAAGTAAAGCCACTGATATCATCTGATTTACAGGATCAAAGCTGAAGCTGTGGCCTGGGGGACGTACTGATGACACCCACTTTGTGATCTTCTTCGGGTAGCGTTGTCTATCAGAACCTGCCAGATTCAAGAAAATTAATGGGATTGTGCTGCAGGTCCAGAGGCTGTTTACGGTGGTCAGATGAAACCCCTAACATGGCTTAACCCTTAACCATTATTCCTCTGAAAGAGCAGGTTTGAAATGAACTGATGGTCATCGTTATGTTGTTTACTTTCTAGACAAAGGGTTTACAATACTGCAATTTCTTGTTTTCTAAGCCTTCAGTGCAACATGTACTGTATGTAATTAAAAAGTTATAAATGGCCTGTTGGTATGTAGGTCAAGCAACTCACAAACTTCCTCCCTGCTCCATATTTGGTTAATAAAAGGATCAGTTGCTTCATGCAACGTGGTCAGACAGTCACAAATGTATTCCTTTACATGACCTCAGTTGTACAAGACATGAAGGTTAAGGTTAGACTTAGAGCCAGTGTAATTTCTTATCAAATGGAGCCAAGCACCACATTACTTGAACTCTTTTGTCCCCTCCAAGTTGCTTCAATGCATTGCTTTGCGAGCATCAAAGAATTCCAGTGAAACCTTTTACCTGGACAACAGCCCTAGCATGATATAGCAGGAAATGATGGTATATGTGTGGATAAGAGGGAGCGTGGCTGGCTCAATGCCTGCTGACTAATAATGGATAAACATGCTACTTACTGGTACCAGCTTTGGGGAGTGTCAGCAAACATTGGCATTTTACCCACTGCACCATCCTGTCTAACCCTTCCCGCACCATTAAAAAATCTAATCATAAACCTTAACTCATGTTTGCTTCCTTAAATAAATTGGATTTTCCATTTTCCAAAAGCTTTTAGTCTGAATGTTGTCATGTTTTATTAGTTGTTTAATGCAGAGGTGCACAGGTGGATGCAAATAGTAGATACATTAAGTATTTTCATTCTTTCCTCAAAGCTGATGTACTTAATGTGAAAAAAATCTAATCAAAACGGTATTAAGTATAGGTTTTAGGAGCCCTTAAAACCTTAATGACTAGTTTCTAGGATGGGGGTTCCTAAACTAGGATGCAAACAGGATCATGAGTGTAACTCGCAAGTTTCAATGATTTAAAAAATGTCCGTAATATTAGGAATATCTCTCTGACTATAAAGAAGGATGTATTGTGCTACTACTTTGAAACATTCCCGATGGCCTCCGTTAGTTCATGAGCATTACTTAGTAGAATGACAGAAATCAAACCTGAAACAACAGCTAAATGTGGATATACTCTACATTGGATAGCGAATTACAATAATAAATAAAAAGAGAATGAATGCATATGCATAAGTGAGGCATTAATGGAAAATTAATGCCTGACTTTGAGGTTTACTGTTTATCACCTTATATTAATCCAGTGCACTTCCTGTGTGTAGAAGCAGGAATTGCTTAATTGACCCCAAATGGTGCCTGACACACCTTAAGTCCTCAACTTTAATCTGGTCCAACAAGTATTCAAATAGTCCCTCAGGGAGTTTTAAGTTTTAAGGCTCATGTAAATTTTGCAAAACGCTACTAATTCATTGTCAGTATGAGGGACGTTTTTATTGCAATTCAAAAAAGTGAAGAAGCGTTCATCAAAACCTGCTGTTTGAGAGACATTTAATTTAGCCGTATCCGGTGGGATGCTTATCGTGTAAACAGTAGACACAGTTATGAACTGAACCTCAGTAAACGTCAAACAGGAGTTTGAGTGACAAGCAAGATGCGATGATAAGATTGAGCATCAGTGTGGCGTGACCGCCATTATCATCAGCTATTACAACATTACTCAATGAACGGTTTTCTTTTGTAATGCTTTGTCAGTTGACGTCATTTACACCTTCCTTTCGTATTATTAAAGCACCTCAGGCCATACGCCTGGTCAGGCGCACCTTAGGATATAGGATTAGTCAATAATGATGAATGTAAAAGTTGAAAAAGCTTACAGCGCTTCTGAAAAAAAAAAACTTCATAAATATGTCCTCCTTTGGCACTCCGATCTGAGAAAATGCGTCTCATGATGACTTCAGAGCAGTTCCGCACTGGGTAATTTTTACATGCTATACCCTTCCCTCATAAAACCCTTTTTTTAAAGTGACTAGACCCCAGGATGGAGGTGCATGATTATAAATAGCCTTTTTTGTGGTGTCTATTTAAAGAGATCCTCCTGATGTGGCTTGCTATTTTCCTATTTTTGCTTCACCCTTGAATTTTCCCTGACCAGAGAAATATCTGTTACCCCTCGCCGTTCTTCTGACCGACCTCTCAAACGTAATTACCCCTATTCCGTGCAAATCATCTATAGATTACTAGTTTCTTTGTGTGCTATCATAACAGCAGCGAGTGAATGGGAGAAGGAGGGGTGTCATGAGCAATGCCCCTACTCTTGCCAAAACCCCATCAAATGAGAAGCCTGTGGCTGGTGGGGTTATTTTTTGCTGGGTTTCGGGGGCTTGTGGCGCACAAGCGGCACATGGCCGCGATCGAGAGTGGTCGCGAGTGAAACGCAGAGCTCCAATTATGGCAGTGGTACACATGTCGCTCATGCAGTTAACTCTGCTGTCTTGTGGTAAAGGAATTCATGGGGGAGGGTTTTTATAAAGGAAATAGATGGAGCGAGGGATTGGATAGAGAACGAGGGGTACAATCATACATCAGTGAAAGGGAAAAGTCTAGTTATAGGTTGTGCTTTTATAGAACGTGGTCTGTTTGTTTTACATCCTTTGACCGGCAGTCAAGCGTTGATATACAATCACACAAAAGGTGGTCAGGCGCAAGTTTAACTAATGTCTTTAAGGCCAGAACAAGGAGTAATCAAGACAGACAGTAGTACTAGTTTCATGGTATGCAATCCTGAATATTATGAAAACATTGGCAACCTTTAAACACCTTAAAGCTCTTAAGGCCTTATTGCTTTAATGAATTACAATCACCATCATAGACATATTGACAGTTTAGATCAGGATTCCCATTACTACAGAGGGAGTGCATCTCCACCTGTCTCACAGATGACTTAGGTTCGGTTCCTGGATGAGGAACACCAGTCCTAGGATTGCACATTGTGCAAACTGGCCCCATTCTGGATACAATCGAGAGGATTGTTCTTTCTTTCATCTGTTCTTTATTCTTCTGCCCATCCCAAGGCATCTGGAGATTGTGCCAGCTTCAGTAGACAAAGGCCGACCCTGCAAGGTTCCTGAGGCATCCAGAGAAGGACCAGCTCCAGCTGGATTCTGCTTTATGATGGTTGGAGCTACAC
>JAQMYI010000018.1:17651257-17664529 GCA_030014275.1 Clariallabes melas
GTTGCCACTGTTGGGCCCTTGAGCAAGGCCCTTAACCCTCAACTGCTCAGATGTATAATGAGATAAAAAAAAAAAAAATGTAAGTCGCTCTGGATAAGAGCGTCTGCCAAATGCCAAAATGTAAATATTGTAATAATAATAATAATAATTGCACTGAAAGTTTCGATGCTCCCTCAATCGAAACTGTGCTTTATTTGCTTATGATGGTGATGACACCTTAATAATAATAATAATAATAATAAATATTAGTAGTAAAAAGTATCTACATCTTGCTTTGATCTGTAAGATAGAAAAATACCACAATACCCAGTACAACTTCTGAGAAATTTCAAACAACTTGCATTATATACAAGTAGTATAATGTTGTGCAAGAATTAATTAAGTTCAGCTAGCTAAATCAGACCAGACACTGTGTCTGTTTTAATCTTACCAGGGGTGTTCTAGTTAAACCGGGACTTTCTCGGGAAACCGGGAAATTTCTCATGAATGAATGCCTAAGACGGATTGACATTAATAGAAGACTTTGAAAGTACCACAGTAAAATATTCGAATGACACAAACATTTTAAATAAGGTCGTTCGAATGTGAACAACTATTCTGGATGACATGGCTCGGAGCTCACTGCAGTCATTGTCACTACTTGTCACACACTTTCAGAAGACACGCATCTGTCTTTGGGAACTGTACACACAATCATTCACAAGCACCACTTGCATGTTACAGTCCTGACCTCGCTCCAAGCCATTTCCACATGTTTGGGCTTTAAAAGAGTTCCTGGGAGGCCGGCGTTTCAGGCGTGAAACATGGCAACTGTCTACCCGATGGTATCGGGTTCCAGAACAGGAACCGATCTAGCATTCTAACTGGTTTCCAGCTAAAGAAGGACTGGAGCAGAAACATAAAAATATCGTTCCTGCTTAGAACCTGAACAAAATAAAAAAAATAAAAAAATAATATTATTATTTAAATAATAAGAAAGTCCTTACAAGGATAGCAAGACAAACACCCGTGTGTGTGTGTGTGTGTGTGTGTGTGTGTGTGTGTGTGTGTGGTTAAAACTAGAATTTTAAAATTTCCTCTTTTGCCATTTAAACACACTTACACACACTTACACACACACACACACACCTACACATACACACTGCAGCTATGCCGAGGGTTCCCTCTAAACCCGCTGAACTCCTCCCGCCCGCGTCACGAGCCGTTTATCTCGTGCCGAAGCCCTCAGGTGAGAGAAATTCCTTCGGTTTAAGGTTACGTGCGCGCGGGTCGTGACGTCACAGCGCGGCACACGCAACCAGGGCTTCCCTCTGTGAGCCAATCAGGGCCCCCCTTGGCGTGTTGTTGCCAGGCAACGGGTGCACACAAGACATAACACAACACACACACACACCGCGGAACAGCACGCGCTGTGCTGAGCTGGTAGAGTGGGGGCGGGAGTCTCCGAGGGCGCGCGCGTTTACAGGTGACCCGACCGGAACGCCACGTCGGCTCGTGACAACGAGACGTCGTTTAATCCGGTATCGATTTCACAACCTGAGTCTGTCCACGCAAAAGCGTCTGTCACGCTATGGTTCATCAGTTCCTCCCCTCTGTGGAAGTCCAGGCTAAAGGTCCAGATGTACAGTACAGTGCTGTAGACATCCATAATCATGATCATAACACATTTATTCACGAACATTATGCATAAGTCACGCTATTAATAACACAGAGTGACAGATGTTGACTAAAGATTCTGCACATTAAATAATTTATTTCTTTATGTCAAACTGTAATAAAATAAAAAAAATATATAATACTGGAGGAGCTTAAAAATATTAGACATATTACACTTTAATATTTACTAAACGTACTATATAAGAATGTAGTTATCAGTCACTGCCGTGCAGGTGTGAACGTGTTACATCAGTTTATCTGTAACTGCGGTGCGAGCAAAAATGGATGCACCACTTGTGATTTGCAAGAAAGAAGAGAAGCGTGCAGTGATTCACTTTCTGTGCTCTGAGGGTGTACCTGGTGCCAAAACATAAGCGTTTGGATATCTGCAAACAAAACTGATAGATACTCTAAGGAAGAGAAAAGTGTCTTAAAGAGAATCATTACTGGTGATAAGACATGGATTCATTGCTACGAGTATGGAATGGAAACATCCTCAATTGGCAATCGAGAAAAAGTCCAAAACTCAACCCTCAGCTGGACAATTCATCAAGGCTTACCGTTTTCTGTGATTCTCAAGGGCCAGTATTGGAACATTATTAGGAAAAAAGGTTTAACAATTAACAGTTCTCGTTACAGTGAGACGTTTATTGAAGGGCTGAAGCCTAAACTTCTGGTTAAACTCAGAGGACTGCTATCCAAGGGCGTTGTGATCTTGCATGACAATGCACGTCTGCACAATTCTACCTATTTTGAGGTGTTAAAGCATCCTCCCTATAGTTTGGTCCCCTGAAAGCAGCCTTACGATGAAGATTCACTTCTGATGAAGAAGTAAAGACAGAGGTGCATTTGTGGCCTGCAGCTCTGCCAGAAATGTTTTTCATTTTTTAATGAGGGAATACAAAATCTTGTTGACAGATGGACAAAGTGTATTGAAAAGCAAGGCGATTGTGTCGGAAAATTATATATTTGTCCTTTCTAGACGTTAATTAAATAAAATTTAATTATACACCCAGAATGCAGTTTTTTTTTTTGACTCACCCTTGTAAATATGTATGTGTGTATAATGTTTTACAGATTTTATACATTACATTTTCCCTTCAGTTTGCTAACTTTATTAAATTTGTTGTATTAATTGAATACTTTTTTTTAAAGGTTTAAATGTATATGTTTGAATTTCTTTTCAATTTTTTTACTAATTAAACAATCTAAAAACATCTCAATATGTTTCTAATAATTTTTATGTAAATACAATTACATTCCACATTTAAAAGATTTCTGGACAAATATTTTGATTTATCCACCATTAATTTTTCTCATGCTGTTATTTTGTTATCTTCCAAATGAATAAATTTGTGCCCATATTTTGATTTTTAAGTACAGTGCACTTTTTATTTTAGTACTAACAACTACTGCTATATGTGCATATATCATAGGTAATATGCCATGCTCTGACACTTCAATCTCATACAATCTCATATTTTGGAAACATAACTCACAAAACAAATATTAAAATTACGGTATAGCCTGTATAAATATATTTTCTAAATTATATAAGCGTATTTTAAAGTTTATTTTGATCCTTTCCTTTAATGGTTTTGTGTACGTGTATTCTATCACTTACACTGATGACTCACCTCCTAAATAACACCTGTTACATAATTTAATTAGCCTGTACCTTAATTAAGGAACTCCTGGTCATACACACAGAAACCCTAATTAGACTGACTAGACTGCTCATTCAGGTCATCTGTTACACTGTTTTAAAAAACAATTTGCTGTAAAAGTACCAAAGATGTGCCCTTACAGTATTAAACATACAAATCCAGGAAGCACCAGCGTCACAATGTTGTAATCATAACTTAGTATCTTCACATAATTAATAGGGTAAAATATAAATGCAAGGAATGCATGAGCGTCAGACTGGAATACACCCTATATGAGCTAAGACTATGACAAGGCACTAACTTCATATCCACCAATCATCAATCATAGCATTATGGCCACCTGCTCAATATTATTTTTTACCACCAAAACTGTAAAGCACTGTGTGTTCTGACACCTTTCTATGGGAACCAGCATTAACCTTTTCAGCAGTTTTAGTTACAGTAGCTCATCTATTGGATCAGACTACATGGGCCAACCTTCACTCCCCATACACATCAGTGAGCCTTGGCCACCCATGACCCTGTTGCCGGTTCACTGGTTTTCCTTCCTTGGACCATTTTTTCTAGGTCCTGACCACTGCAGACTGGGAGCATCCCACAAGCGCTGCAGTTTTGGAATTTCTCTGCTCCAGTCGTCTAGCCATCACAATTGTCAAAGTTGATCAAATCTGTACGCTTGCCCAGTTCTTCTGCTTCCAACACGCCAACTTCAACTCACTTGCTACCTAATATGTCCCACCCACTTTCAAGTGCCATTATAATGTAGCTACTGTGACAGGGGCCAAATTGTGATGGGTGGTGTGATGGGTCAGAGCAAGTCCTAAACTGCAGCTCTTGTGGGATGCTCCCGGTCTGCAGTGGTCAGGACATACCAAAAGTGGTCCAAGTAAAGAAAACCAATGAACCGGAGACAGGGTCATGCGCGGCCAAGGCTCACTGATGAATTGGCCCGTGTAATCCGATCCAATAGAAGAGCTACAAATAGCTGAAAAAGTTAATGTTGATTCCAATAGAAAAGACTCGGAAAACACAGTGCATCACTGTTTTGGTGCCTCAATATAAGGCAGGTGGTCACAATGTCGTGATTGATTTGTGCGCGTCGTTTTTTAAAGCCATAACGTGCTCCTGTAGACAACATCATTTGGAATCATTCCTTACTCACTTTTATTTTTAAATTATACTGCATATGGATTTTTTTTCATATATATACATGGCTGCTCATATGCATGGGAAGCCTTAACAATTTTTCCATATACTAATATTTTTACTCTTGACGATATGAAAACACAAATGACATGATGACTGTTAAGCTTGTTATATTTGAAAAATGGTCTCCTTGGCTGTTACCCCAACCTGTCATTCGCAAAGCATCTGAGATAAGCCGAGGCTGAACAAAGTTCCTCTTAAATCAGACAGGGGCTGCATTCTTGTGGTTTCCTTGGCATGTCTGTGTCTGTGTGTGTCTGGCGTGAATAGGAGCCATAAATAATCAGTGTAAATGTATATGGCTTATGCGCGTCAAACTGTAGGCTTACCTGTGCAGTCCAGGTACATACCTTGTGTGGGCTGTTTTTCTTTTTTCTTTTACACCTACAAAGTCTGAGATGATGAGCAAGTGGTCTGCAACCTTTAATGAACTAAGAGGGTTGTTCGTGTCAACCCGGGACTCAAAATAACAGCACACCTTTATTTCTCTATATAATCCCCTGCAATACTAATGCACTTATCCCAGTGTTTCACTAGTGCTTGGACACCATCAAGGTAGAAAGGTTTATCAGTATAGCGGAGCCATGTCTAAAACACTTCATGTCTAAAACACTGGCCTCCCAGGAACTCCTTTAATGACCCAAACATGTGGAAACGGCTTGGAGCGAGGTCAGGACTGTACAGGGGATGTGGCAATAATTAATGTAATATGTGAGTGGTGTCTGTGAATGAAGGTGTGTACACAGATGCATCTCTTGCGTAAGTTAGCGAGAAGTTTTCTGTCGATGTTCACAGATCAGGTGTTCTACCAGCTGAACATTCTGAGCCAACTTGGCTTGGGATCATTATTCACAGACGTATGGCCTTCTTTAAAACATTTGCACCATTCAAACGCTTTGCTGTGGCTAAAAGTCTCACCACCGTACTGTGCGTACTTCATTCATGAGAAACGGCACCACAAATCCCGGTTTGACTTGAACGCACCTCATGTTTAACTCAACCATATCACATCCACTTGCCTGTGAGCTGGAACATCAGTTTTTCCTTGTAGAGATGAGGGCGTGTGTGTGTGTGTGTGTGTGTGTGTAGTTTTGTTTTTTTGGAAAGGGGAACCTCTCCCAACCTGCTTAACAGATTTCCACATGGAAGCCACCCAAGTTACAGTTAGCTTATACAGTACAGCTTGGTATTCATTACAGTAACACCTGGCAATGTCATCAATAAAAGTTTTATTACTGGCTAATGGAATGTCTGACATGTAGCTCAAGTGGCATTCTGCATCAGAATTAACGCTCCAACGGAACACTGATGGCCCTCATGAGTGGCGCTGTCGCTTGCAACTGCTCAACTTAAAATAACAACAAAAACAGGTTTTTATTATTCCCTGACGATGCCACAGTAAAAGAACTGAGAAAAATAATAAACCGGTTTAAATTGGAGAGCTGTCAAGAATGTGCTGAGTTTGTGTGCTCAGCGAATATAAACAGGCTTTTTAGTGGTCACGTCGGCTTTCAAAGCTTCGTTTGTAGCAGAGCTTTACATGTCAGTAAAGAGAAATTACTTCATTCGGATTTCACAATGTTTCTATGATTTAAAAACAGCAACAAACACGACTTACATCTCTATGGACATTTTAAGTTAAAGCACATTGGAACATGTTGCACCAAGAAGGATGACTTTTTAATATACAGATTAAAGAGGATTTTCCTTGATGACTAGCTCGGCATCATGCTATGCTAACTGATGGATATTGGCTTTATTTACCGCTCGCTTGCAAAATAACCGCTGCAACCCGAGACGTTTCTCTAAATGTCCATCACCTAAATACAGATGATCTTAGCTTTAACAAACCAGGATTAAAATCAGGATCTTGTGGAGTTTGGTTCTGGGAAAATAATCAACAACATGGGGTGTGGCCTGGAGAGTTAACAAACACCTGAAAGTTGATAGTTTTGCAACGACACCTCAAGCCAAAGTGTTTAATTCTCTTATGCCACAGCAATTTGCCAATGATAACATTGAATCAAAAAGTGATTAAACAGCTTGCTTCATACTTTTTTTTTTTTTTTTTTTTTTACACAAACAGCCACAAAACAAGTCGGTTCCTGTTTCAGTATCTCTTTCTAAGACGAGGAAGAAAAAAAAAACATCTCGTCATGGTACTGAGATTGGTCCTCCTAAATATCTTCTGTGTTAAAAACGTACTCTGGCACTGGAGACTCCTTCCATTTCATATTATTTGAATGTCTGTTGAGTCAAACCTTCACCATATCAATAATTAGATGTTCTCTAATCGTGTCTCAAAGGAAGCACCTTGATTGAAAAGAGCCGTGTAGGAATTGGTATGACTCAGGTAGAATAGTTAAAAATGTATTTTAATGGGTACATATTACACAAATTTCACATTTTAGTCATTATTAGACATTCAGATGAATCTCATTCAGCGTGAAGAGGGAAAAAAATCCTGCTTTTTTTCCTTTTTCTATGCTTTTATTGATTGTGGCTTAATCAATCCAATTAGATTTTCCACCTATTGTGACCTCATATAAGAAGATACCGCTTGCCACCTTGATTCTCAGCTCTACAGTTCTCTGGAGGGGCGTGGCTCAGCTGTAGCTTGGCTATAGCTTATAGAGGAGTAAAACTGATTTCAGCCGGGGCATTAACACACACACACACACACACACACACACGTTGAAGGAGTTTTGAGAATTCCAGTAGGTTAACTTTTTAAACAGTATAAAACAGGACCTTTAAAGTATACATTACAGCAAATGCTAAAAAAGCCCCATACATAACAGTATTTGTGTATGTACTGTATATAAGAATATTTCTAAATCTATCAGAACTGATGTTACATGCAGAAACGATTTCGTCCTTTAGCGCTGTAGATTGTTCTGAGGGGATTTTGACAAATTACTAAAAAAAAAAAAAAAGTTAAGTGATGTTGGCTCTGTGCCATCTTTTGTTAGTTTGGGATTGAAATAAAAAAGAAATTTCATATGAGGAAAAATGCATATGGATACAGAATTATGGGAAATTCTATAGATGGTATATGGTTGCTGTATGCGAGTTGCAGGAGTGTATTTCAGTGCTGACATTGAGGATTCCACAAGAGGCTCCTTCACACTTTATTGTCTCCGCAGTGGCTATAGAACTTCATTATGACCTGGTCAAACCGAAAAAGGAAACTGGTTTCCCTGGAAAAACAATTACACACTGACCAAGCACCTTGTCTGCATGTAATCAGAAATAGTCATATCCGTATATATACCTCAAAACTATGAACTGCCTCCTACATAAGAATGAACGACATCTCGGTGAGACAAAAAGAAGCCGTGCGTGATTGACCTCAATCTGTAGGCGTTATATGAGACAGAATACGATGACTGTCTAGATGATTATCTTTGTCATCCAGCAGTCAGGGACGCCGTATAAAGCATGGTCATGACCAAAAAGATAACAACACAAGGAAGGGAAAATAAATTACATGAAAAGGACCGAAGAGCCGCTGTCTCCCACGCTTAAAAGGCTTGAGAACCTGCTACGATGACCTCATGGCCTCGAACAGCACAATGACATCAGCGCAGACCCGAGCTCATGTCCAGCAGCGTGTGAACAATCGGGCCTTTCAGACAGGATGTGCTGGAGCTGGAGAACATCTGAGCTACACACTGGGCATGCTTGAACAGGAAGTGACATCATAGTGCTGACCAGATAAAGCCAGACAGACCCAGAACAGCATCTTAAAAATACTGTATACAGGCTTCAACGACTTGCTCGGTATTGTGCGATTCTGTTAGTAGTAAGTAGTAATGCTGAACATGGTTCTAGCCTTGCAGTACTTGCAGGAAGAAATGATTTCAATACAGGGGGTGTGGTTTGGTTTTGGAACGAGAGTCATTGTTTTTGCTTAAAATAATGAGAAAGAAAAAAAGGAACACACGTGTTGCATCATAGCATTGTATTAAGAAGTACTACAGAGGAGCTAAATTAAGACGCGTACATGAATTGTTAAGAAAAAAAAAGAAAAAAAAAAAGACAACAACAACCCAGGAACTTCATTTCATTTTCTTTTATTCACAAGGGACATGAAACGTCCAGGAGAACGCATGTACAGGACTCGCTCCATCATACAGATCCATGCATCGTCTCGACTTTCGCTCGGATGTACATTACGCAGCACAATAAAGAAACACATATACACACACAATGTTTGCTGTCAAACTCCAGTGTACAGGAGCTGAAATTAATCCCACATCCTAAATGGCACGATGTTAGTAAAAGTTTTTAATGGCAGCGAGCACCGCTCTGGTGTGCAATGGCATTATATTTATTATGATTATTATCATCATCATTAGTTCAACTAATCATTAGAATATAAGCATTGTGGTAAACATACAGCAAGAGTGGGTTCATGAAAATAACAGCAATATCTTGAGTTCAAATGAGTTGTTAATACTGAAAAAAAAAAAATGCCTGATGACCTTGTGTTAAAATAAAAAATAAATAAAAAAAAGTAAACGATGAATGACAATACAGTCGAGAGAATATAACAGTGAAGGAGGAAATTATTGACCCGTGAAGGTTATGACCGAGCATTGTTAACATTGTTAGCTTTTAAAGAGATGGCCTTTAAAAAGTATTTTAAACCAACCAAAATACTGTCTAAGCATCAGTGACATTGTGATTTTTTTTTAATCTGCTTATCAGGGGTGGACAAATCACTATTTTAAGCAGACAAGACGAGCCAATTTTATGTTCTGATATAGGCTGATCATTCTTGTTTTTAACTAGACAGCTGCAATCGGAAATGAACATCCTTGTGGTGCAAAACTAACGTAAGTAGTGGAGTCAGACTAGCACCATGTGACACTGCATCAGCTACCCAATGTAACAACTAGCGTCGTATCGCAAATCGTATACAAGGGCTGTACCAAAAGTAATGCTTACATTGCACATGCAAATGTTCAAATTGCACATGTTGGTTGAGTAAATCTTTCTCTGTACAAAAGGTACTACCCAACATAATTTCCATCACAAGTGATGCATTTCCGCCGTTATTAAACCTGACTCTCGAATCCTTTTGAAAACCCCCTTTGTCGCAGTTGATGGTCTCACACTGCAGTTTCTCTTCAATGCTGGTTTCCCCTTCATCTATCGCAAATGCATCACTTGTGACTATGACTATGTCGAGTAGTTCCTTTACATAGAGGAACACCTATACTCTAGCAATTTCAACCACCTACATAAGTTAATATAAAATGTATGCCAACGTTTGTATTACTTTCAATACAGCCCTGGCACTATATTCCCTTTTGGTTTAGTGTTCATCCAAACTACTTGCGCTACTATCTTGCGCACCATTTGATTTGAAACTAATGACATCCACCATGAAGCCAGAAGATGAGTTTAGAAAAGCAGATCTTGTCTCGTTGTTGTAACTTACAGCATGTATTTCCGGATCCCACCGCCTGCTGCACTACATACATCGGCTGAAGAATGCTGTATAACACTTACTTTGGTTTTATTAGATTAGATTGTAGAAGCAGAAACATGCAGATATATTAAAACGGCAAGTAAAAAAAATAACAACTCTCCTGCTTAGCGCGTTCAATTAGACATGAAAAATTAAAGACTATCCAGATTTCATTATGTTATGTGCAAAGTACCACATGTTGTATCTCAAAAATCTAAAACATCAGCCAATAACTGGACAAGGTTTGCAAAAAAGTCATGTGCTAAACTGATAATCTCTATTAATGAGCGTATATAGCGGGCTAGCTCGGGATACTTCATCATTTCCCGTTTCATGGCATTACATCAGATCCCACTTCTTAACCATAATCGGTTCGATTTCCAGGCAACCAAATCAAAAGAGAGCTTTTACTCGCCTGGTGATCAGTGTAGCGAATTAATTTATGATTTGTCCACCTCTGTTAGTAAATAATACATACTACATGTGCACTGTAAACACTCTTGTAAAACACACACATAGAACTGGTAACACAAATACTACAAAGGATTGTCTTGAACCGGTTTTGAAAACTAACATTCAATATAATCAGAAGGAATATCTCTGAACATCCAAAGAGACAAAAATGGTCCACCAAAAAAAAAAAAAAAAAGAAAGAAAGACACTGTCTGCAGTGTTTGAGAGACGTCTCAGATTATCGCGTTAATTACTTTGCACCAGAAATCGTTCAATTGGCAAACTGAACACAATTTGAAAGAACTCAGACTTAGGAGATGGGTGTGTTGGATTTGTAGTCGTTGATACCAGGAGACAGGTTTTAGTCATCTCAAACCTTGCAGAGAGAGGAAGAGAGAGAGACAGACAGATCCAAGTCCACGTGGGTCAGAAGACAGCAGGAGACGAGTGAAGTTCTACTACTGAGTCCGGAGCTGATAGTCTGCAAAGAAACAAGGAAATGAGGCATGCTTAATTAAACGATTCCAAACGGCAGGAAATTGGGGGTGGGGAGTGGTGGAATAAAAAGTTAATTGTGGCAGCTGAGCTTTCCACCCGACCGACCAAGAGCACAATGCAAAACAAAACAGGGTTTGGAGACGCGAGATAACCTGATGATAGCGGGTTAAATTCAGGATATGAGAGAAACAGGTGATATCTGCTCTAGACTCAATACGCATCATATCAACTTTTGCACAGTAAAGCTCTTGTAGTTTGTGTCATCAATCAATGCAAGTGTTTTTCGGGCTTCTGATTAGAGTCATAGAAATAGATAATATATAAGGAGTATATGATGGAAAAAAAGCGATTGATTATTCTATAATAATAAATAATTAACGATTAAAAGTATTCAGTGTAGCAACAAAGACCCAATTTGCTATAGTGACACACCATTAGTGTTGGGCGGTACATTGATATACTGTAAAAGGGGCGTTCAAGCCAAACCAGGACTTCTGCTCATGCAAAATAACAGAACACCGTTAAGAGAGTAAAAAACTACCTCTATTGGTCTATATAATCCCCTGCTATACTAATGCCATAAATACTTATCCCAGCATTTTACTAGTGCTTGGGTACCATCAAGGTAGAACGTTTTCTCAGTACCCCGGAGCTTCATGTCTGAAACGCCGGCCTCCCAGGAACTCCTTTCAAATGCCCAAACATGCCCAAAAAGTCAAAAGTAGCTATGGAAAATGTAAATGTGTAAAATATTCTTTAGCGTGGCATCATCAGTACACAGTGTTATTAACCCTTCACACCCTGGAATTCCTTCTGCCCTGAAAGAAATTACATTCTTTACAGTATCTGTGATGCTCCGGAGGCCCTGTGGACTACTTCACCAGAACGAGTTGAGCTGTTATTATTTTTGTTCTATTTTAAACACATCTGTTTTTGTTGTTGACCAGCATTTTCAGACACAGGTCTATTTTTAATTAACATATGTCGAGGTATATACAGTATATTGATATCTCTGTATTTTTAGACTGAATATAATTTTTGGGCCATGTCGCTCACTCCTACATACCATACATTAAAATAACCTGCATCTGAGAGAAGGAACAAAAACAAACAACGTATCTTTATCTTGAGATTCTGGAAGCCAGAAGTGCCTGCTGACCTCCAGCCAAGTTACATTTCTCCGAATTAATTTAGCACACACCCTTGTATAGTGTGCGTAACCCTGCATTACCCAGAGTGTGTGTGTGTGTGTGACTTGCTTAATGCCTTAACGTGATCTTACACTGAGAATCAAAACCCCTGAATAAGAACATCCTTAAATACAAAACCATACAGTTTATGCTGCAAGGCCAGTTGTTACACAATGAGATTTCAGACTCAATTGAACACAATTAAAAATGGGAGAAAGTACAGAATGTCCCGTCTTTCTCCATCTTACTATTGACTCAGCACAGCATCTCTGCAGTGAGCCGAATTCTACCTTCTTCTTCTACAACATCCTCTTTTCACAGAAACTATTGCATCTCCACACACACACACACACACACACACACACACAACTCTCTCTTGTTTGACTTTTACTAAATTGCCTAATTGTTGCCCAATACCTGTAACATTCTGCAAAACAATGACAAATATAGTGCCAGAAAGAGTGTGTGAGAACTTTCTGTGAGTGTGGAGAAAGCGGCATTGTGCCACAGATTTTTAGTTGGAGATACCGTTTGCAAAATTTGGGGTATAACTCTTAATTTCATGCTGTTATGAGTCAAGTGCTACTATAACATAGAAAAATTATTAATATTACTATTATTATTATTAATAATATTTGTGTTGAAACGAGTGATGGTGCTTACCTCCGTTCTGGGTGATGTATCGTACCCATGGGAGTGCCTGGTATCCACTCTTCTCAATAATCTTCAGGTAACGCACCTGTTTAAAAAAAGGAAAAAAAGGCCTGTGAATTAACCTCACACCCCTTCACTTTGTAACGCTTCTCAATTTTACGCTCTACAAAGGAGGCAAATCGAACACCATGGGGGTGTACGAAAATGCAGCATGACACCTGCTACAAAACTTTTCCATTATGAAAATGTTTCTATGATGAAAAACTTTACATCTTTTCACACTGGAGACTCCTTCCAAAAAACACTACATAATTAAGATGTTAATATATATATATAGTACAAGACAGACCAGTTTTCAGATGGAAACAAAAAACCAAGAAGAACTCCAGCATGCTCAGTAAAACCTAACAGCTGTTTTCTTATAAAACTGCACAAATCTGTGTCTAAAACTCCTGATTTTAAGCAATGA
>JAQMYI010000018.1:17671004-17683055 GCA_030014275.1 Clariallabes melas
TATATACAATATAGTATAATATAATTATAATAGTATAATTGATTCGGATTGGTAAGATTGTGTTGAGTTAATTTTCTTTAACAGAAATTGTCAATAATGTTGACGTTCCCATAGTAACGAGTTACACAGAGCATTGATGCCGATGATGACAAACATGCCAAAGAATCTAATTAAACAATTAGTGACGTTTTCTGTGACAAGATATTTATTTGGTGTGTCTGAAAATATTTGAGTCTTTAATGTCAAAAGATGTAAAAGCTTTACGTTGGTCACCACAGGAAAGTCCTCAAGATTATTATAATTTTTTTTTTCCCCGTCAAAGCTGCATTGTCTTTGGGCAATGCAGCTTTACTTAATAAAAACAGTTAATAGTTGGCAGAATGCTGTGGAAAAGGAGATGGCAGCAGAAATGGCACCAGTAACTAATACCATTTTGTTGATTTATTTTTCTATAACAGCACGTCCCCATGAATGTTTCATTGCTTACTTAAGAGTCCCGAGTATCAGAGCTTTGAACCAATCAGTAATAAAGCCGGAATTCACAGAAAAGAGGAGTCTGTCTGATTTCTCAGTAAAATGACAAGCTGCATTTCTGCATCTTATTATCTTCGTGAGAGACGAAGATAGGACTGAATACACACCTGTTACAACCTATAATGTAAAATAAATGCATTTTATGGATCTTTGGCAAACATATACTGATACTATAAAGAAGTTTAAATGGATAAAATGTTTGATTTGGAGAAGTTCTTCTTTAATCAATAAAAGTTACGCAAACTGTGTGGAATACACTTCAGAAGACGCTGTTAACCTGCTCACGTTAATTCAATGCAAATTAATTTGCTTTTTGACACCAGAATTCAGGTTATTCCTAATTTTATGTCAGAGTTTTTATTTCATTTAAAGCTGGCTGTGAGAACAATTATTAATCCTGACAAGTCAAACTGGTCCTACAACATAATACTCAGGACTCCAGACTGTGGAATTAGATCAAGCCACAAAGCACAGACGCTGGTTTACTCTGCCATCTAGTGGCACAGGCAGAGAAAACACTTCATGTTACATATTCAGAGACAAAGCCTTTTCCTAAGCAGATTCATGATCCTTCTCATTCATCTTGTTTTAATTTCTTCCTCATATAAGAAAAAAATAATAAACAAACAAACAAATGAAATCAAAGACAATAGGACAACTACTGTAAATGTAGCATCTTCTTTTACCATAATAAATCTGCTGGTACACAATATTATGTGACTACACACTGAACGTGCACATATTCTAAATGGTTTCTTATTTAAATACTAAAGATATTGTTTGTTATATTGTTTATAGAATTTAAGTTACTAAAATGTCCCTAAAGACTATACTTGCAGTAAGGAGAGCACCGGGCTGCAACCTTGTGGAGTGAACAGGGCTAAGAAGAATGGCAAGAGCGCCATCTTGTGTCACTAAATGGAATCTGATCTGCCTGTAGATCAGTAAGGAGGAGAATCTCTGAAGAGATCCTACAATGTTCTGAAGAGCTCTGAAGAAATACAGCGCGATTTTAATTCAAGATTTTACCATGAGGTTTGATTTCTCCAGCAGAGTTTATTAGTTTTCTAATATATCCACTTGCAGTTTTAACCAACATGAATATGCAATTTAAGCAAAAAACATACAGAATTTGGGATTAAGGATTGGGCAAATCTGGTATTTTGAACTCACGCACCGTTGGGGGCGTCGTAACACACTCGAGGCCAGCGCTATCCGCTCCCTCCGCGTGCGCGAGCTCGCAGATGCCCCGAATGGCGTAGAGCCGTGCAATTAATGTGGGAGCACTAATACCTCTCATCCCTCCCCGCTGAGAGAGGTCGGCCAATTTAGCTCTCTCGAGGCCTCCGGCTATGAGAAGTTACAGCATCACCCGGGGATCTCCCGTGAGAAACGTGGCATTTTGGGATTAAGGATTTGGAGAATTTTATTTGGGCAGATCTCTCATTGGAACAAGCTGAATTTGTTAATTAAGATTGGGAAAATTTGTGATTGAAGACTGAGTGGTTTAAAAATTCAGGATGGGTTTGTTTGAGGATTTTGGACTAGACAAATTTGGGAATTCAGACTTACATTATTTAAGTCATAAATCAAAACTTCACATGCTGTAAGATTTTGAACTGAGTGGATTTGGGATTTTGGATTGGCTAGATTTGTGACTGGGTGAATTGGATATTTAAAGTTGTTTGGATTTGGGTTTTAGCAGAATTTGGAATTTAGGTTTGGGGGATTGTCCATTTCCACAGAATCTTTCTAGAACTGCATTGAATGTGAAAATCAATAAAATGCAATGTAAAATGGAATTAGCAGTGATGATTAGTAATACTATGAGAGAAGAAAAAACTTGTACCTGAATTCCAGAAGTGGTGAAGTAGGGAATCTCAAATTTAACACTAATTGGTGGCTTTCCTTCTTTATCCTCAGCTTCCACACTAGGCAGACCAAAGTGCGCTCTCATTAAGTATTCCTTGCCTCCCTGTGAGAAAAAGAGAGAGGGATAATTAAAAAAATAAAATAAAATAAAAAGAGAGTAAGAACAAAATAACTTCTTTCAAAGTAGTAGGCATTTCACTTTCAAGAAACACTGAGTAGTGTGCAAACCTGTTTATATACAATGTGTGTGTTTGTGTAGGTGTGTGTGAGCACTCGTACTTACAGGGAAAGATTTAATGGACCAGACGATTTCGCTGTTCTCAGGGACCCACTTCACACTCCCCACTGTGGTCTTAAACTTGGGCGAATCTGCATCCGTTGGCACTGGGATATGGATCTCCACGTTATTGGCGGTGGATCGACGTTTAAACTGCGATTTGGCCTGAAACACCAGATTCTGGATTAGACTGGATATTGCATTTCAAACTCAGTCAATATCAGGAGTGTCACAGTGGTTTAAAAAGTTATAGAGAAAACTACTTAATGAAGTATTCCAAGTCTAGTGAAATTAACACTATATTACAACCAATTCCATTAAAGGCAAACACAATGCTGCTTGTGCCAGATGCAGGAGACTCATACCAGCTGTCTGTCTCCTTGGGTTTGAGAGGTGAGGAAAAATAAAAATAAATCAGTTCTGACCTTTATCATGTACTCGATTCTGCTGTGTGAATGCTTCTCAATCACAGACTCGATCCAGATCAGTGGCTTCACCTAAGAAGTGCAGAGGTCATCACAAGGTGGATAAAGGTCATGAAGTGGAGTAGTGCGTGCATGTGTGCGTTTGTACGAGGACGAGTCAAAAATTATCCGCACTCTGGCTGTAGAATTTATTTTAATACATTTTTAGAAAAGACAGATACATATTTTTTCCTACATAACCTCCTCACTTTTCAATACACTTTGTCCATCGGTCAACAAGCGTTCGTATTCGTATTTAAATGTTTTACGCTGAGATGTGAGCCAAGAATGCATCGCTGCCTTCACTTCTTCATCAGAAGTGAATCTTCATCTGGTTTTTGTAGAGTGTGGACAGTGCAGGTAGAACTGTGCGTACATTTGTCATCAGCCATTCCTTCCTTAAACTCCTCTATTAATTCATACACACTTTTTCAAGACAAAAACACTTTCTCCATATTGCGCTTTTCAATAAATAACGGCACCAAATTCATCCTAAGGTAAAAAATTTTTTTTAAATGTTTAATCTCTGGAGAATCCATTACTCGCACCGCAGTTACAAATGACCTGATGTAACCTGATGTTCACACCTACACAGCTACGACTGGGGAGACAGTAGCCTTGAACGCAAAGCTCCTATAAGAAGATGCGGATCATTTTTGACTGTGAGCCCCTGTGTACTCACATGTGTGTTAAGACGGTATGACATGAGCTCAAACTCTCCATCGGGAGGGATGAAGGAAATGGTGCGATCGTTCTCAAAGCGGGACAGCCGTACACACTGGTGGAACTTGACGTCCTCCAGCTCTACAGACTTACTCTTCCCTCCTGAACGTGAAGAAAATAGGGTTAACCCAGATACAGTAATATCCATACATATGTCATTTCTGAATACACTATCATACGTAAAGCCTTAAATACACTCTGAAGTCAACTGACCCTTTCCCAGACGTGCTGATATTATTAACTCTTAAATATGATGGAACAATAAATCATGTCATAAAATATGTTCTCTGAGTTTCTACGCATTTTAAATGACTATTTACTTCAATAAATAATTTATTATAACCATATGGTGTTTATAAACATTGTACATACACAGACATCTCTGAAAATGTCTACACAGCAGTATGTCCCTTAGAGCAGTTTTCTCGCCCTCTCTCTTTTTTTTTTTTTTTTGCATTTGCAGACAGAAAAAGCAAACTCACGTCCAGTGTTTTCGAACAGGACCTTGTCGTTAAGGCCCAGACGCAGCTCGGGCATTCCCGAAAGAAACACTCGCATTTTAATGGAGCCGACAATCTCACTGCGGAGGACGTTCCCATTGGCACTGACCTGTGAAGAGACGAGCAGCATGTTCATCTGTCTGAGGAGCAGCCAAAGGTTTATTTTAATAGGACAAAGATTCAACAAACCAATCTGTATCTCTAAAAAGGCTATGAGCACATGAATTGTGATAATTTTTCCTTCTTGCCACTAGGATTTGGTTTGGAACTTTAGAAATCTGATTCTAGTCAAAGATATGAGGCTAGGTTAATCAAATATTTCTCATAGTAATCAAATTTAACTTCAGGGCATCAAGCTGAGATGGAAACCATTGCAAAGCACCTCAAGATTTGATCATAACAGCCAATCAGCAGTCAGAAAATTGTATGACTTGATATGCTAAATTTGTAATGTGAATAAAACTTTTATTTTTACACTAAGACAAAAAGAAAAAAAATCAAGGTCTCACATCCTTTTATATATTGCAGCAAGTAACCATGGCAACAATTAAGTTCACAAAAAGTTATATGGTATATAGCAGAGGATTAGACCTCACTTTAATTTCAGAATTCTGACACTTTTTCCAGAACTTTGACATAAGAATGCTGATTTTATCAAATTCAAAGTTTATGTCATCACATACAGTCACACACAGTACGATATGAGGTGAAATGCTTAAACGACCACCCATGACCTTAAAAATAAAAGATTACTAATAGGAAATAAGTATGAATAAAAAGAAATAAAATAGAAAATAAAAACATTTAGCCAAGATAAGAATAATATATCATTACAAAGAAAATAATAGAAATATTTTACCTCAGAATTTTGACGTTTACCTCAGACTTTTGATATTATCTCAGAATCCCCCCCGCCCCAATAATTTTTATATTAGACTGCTGATTTTTTTCCCCTTAGAATTCTGACAACGTTTTCAGAATTCTGACTTTCTGTCTCATTTCTGACTCTCAAATATATATGACTTATATTAAACCTAAATTATGAATTTTTCAAACTTTTGACATTTTTGTCAGACTTGTTTTTTTTTTTTCCTGTAGAATTCTGACCCTCCCCCGCCCTGCAGAATTCCGACAGAGCCAAAAAAAACAGAGCCAAAAATTGCAGCTAAATAGTAAATCACTAACAATGAACACTTTATATACATTGTGCTTATTATTGTGTTCTCTACTCTGTGATGGATTTGTGTTTTTGTTTCCATAAGCAGAACCGGAGTCTAAAAGTGCGGGGGTCTGTTCTAAAAGCGGTGCTCCTACCAGAAGGTTGACGGACTCGATGACGTCCAGGAAAACCTCGTTCTTCCTGTACTTGATGCCTTCTGACCTCCAGGACACAGCATTGGTGACCGTGGCGGGAGGACGCGGAGCTCCCGTGTCTAACTTGTGTCCCTCTTGTGTGATGTATCTGAACACACAAACAGACATTAAGATGAGAATACGTACGAGGCCAAAAAAAAATTAAAATAAAAAGCAAATCTGCAAAACAGTAATGAATATTAAAAAGTCCTTGTGACATGCAGTATAAGTTGATACTTACTCCTGCAGGATTTTGCTGTCTGTCGTCTGCGGGTAGCCGAAGTCCATCAGCTCGTCGAGCAGCTCGTAAATGATGACAAAGTTATCTCTGATGCTCTCCTCCTCCAGCTCCTTAAAATACTCAGAGAAAACCTGACGCCAAAAAACAACAAATACACAACATGCGTTATTATATCTGCAGAACATTTAGGCATCTAATCAACACACACACACGCTCGAATGTACGTACCTGCACAATTTTATACAGGAACGAGAAAACCAAAGAGACGCAGGCATTTTTCTTGGATGTCGCCACAACTAGGCAGCAGAGTTAAAGGAAACTACGAGCTCTCAACGTGAGAGGGTGCAAATTCCACATACACTGTTTTGTAACGTAAACAGGAAGTTACATCTATAAGCTGTACATAATAACAGGAACCAAGTTGTCTTGCAGACATCTCAACTGAAGCTAGAGATTAATTATTTTATGATACATCTAGCTCTGGTATCTTATATGATTTTCTTTACAAATTACTACGTTCAAATGTTTCCCATTCTCTCTCCAAATATGTGTTTTCAATTACCCAGAAACAAGGATGTACACTCTGGAGATGTATACCTGTCTACAACACTGATAAACAGATTAGCCTTGCCCTGGGAGAGAGAGAGAGTGAGAGAGAGAGAGAGAGAGAGAGAGAGAGAGTGACAGAATGAAGGATACGGTAAAGGTTGTTGTGTTTAATCCACATGAAGCGCACTCCTCCATGGGCCAGGATGGGTGACAGAGTGCCTTCCTCCTCCTTATCCATCAGCAGGGTCATGAAGTGCTCGATCTCAGACATGTCCACATCGCCGCGGTAGTTACGGCAAATTAGGACCTAGCGAACACACGCAGAGTAACTTAAACGTTAGAAAAACAAGTCAATGTGCAACATGAACACAATCAAATAAATCCTCGATTCTTTTGCTTTTTGTTTTTTAACTGATCTTGTCTCTACCAAGTCCTCTAGTTGCTGAAGAAGCAAAGGAAGTCTTCCAGCGACGGTGCTCACCTTGACTTGCTTGGGCATTAGACCATTAGAAACGGGTTTTATAATGATCGGACAGAGCGCTGTGATCAACTGGACAATACACATTTGTAAGATATTTGCTGATATCGTCAAGTCGTGCGACTTAAGGAGAAAAGCACAGTGAAGGAAACTGAAAGGATTTTACTGAAGATTTTCACCTGTCAAATAATTAAATATATATTTGAAATATCTGAATGTTTACTATAGTCGATAAATGGAGATTCAAATCATTTAAAACGTCCTTTTTTTGAACATAAAACAAAGGTTTTCTGAATGTCAGCTGAATCAAAGCTGGAAATATACTGTGGCTGCGTCCTCAACTTTGAGAACTGTTGTGACAGAATGGGCGGTTTTCTTCACAGTGTGGCTACTTTTAAATCATCTCGGGCTGGACGTGTACTAGGCAGATAGTTTAAAAAAAAAAAAAAAAAAGTATGTACATGTTGGAAATTGGGGAAAATTACTCCAGTTTGTGGTTCATTTGTGTATCACCAATGTAGGGCTGCATGATTCTGGTTAACTGTGAATCACGATTTTTCTCCATGGGAGACGGGATGTGCTGTCTACACACGACTTGTAACAAGAAAATGTTTTTGTTTATTTTAGAATAAGCAAAAACAAAGTTAATAACTCAAAAGCTGCTGAACATAAATCGAATGTTAACAAACGAAGTCAGTGCAAGTGAATCGCCGTCATTCAGACACAATAATCACATGTATACCTAAATCGCGATCTTTACATTTATAATAGAGATGCGCCAGTCGATCGGACAGTGACCAGAATTTTATTTCACTTTTATTTCACTTTATGGCGTTACATTATCAAAACCTGTGAGTTAAAAGCATCTGATCTGCCTTTTCTCCAAACTCTGTTGATGAGGGTATGGTGCGTGATGTGCGTTCGAAATTTTCAGCAATCTCAGAAGCTCATAACGCAAGAGAAACTTAAAGTTTCCCTGAAAGTTACGCTGATGTGGGGCAAAATAAATGTACAGAAAGAATAGATTTATTCCAATAAAAGAGCAATGATCTGAAATATAATATACATAAATATATACAAAATATATATACACGGCTAATATTGCTGTTGTCGAAAGTTTATACCTCCATTAAATCTATGCATTAAAATCTCAACAACGTTTTCTCAATAACTTAATCATGAGCATCTTTTAGTTTTTTGATGCGTGACTTCAGCCTCAGACTAAAGTTGTCATCTCATCTTCTATACCGCTTTATCCTGCATTCAGGGTCGCAGGGGACCTGGAGCCTATCCCAGGAGGCTTAGGGCATGAGGCAGGGTACACTCTGGACAGAGTGCCAATCCATCGCAGGGCACACACATACATATACACACACACTACGGGCGTATATTGGGAACGGCAATTAGCCTAACCTGCATATCTTTGGACTGTGGGAGGAAACCAGAGTACCCGGGGGAAACCCACCAAGCACAGGGAGAACATGCATGTACACCCAGATTTGTCAGTTAGTCTTACAAACAAATCTTCCTCGCTCAGATTTTAAATTTTTTCAGCGAGAAGTACGACTGCTCCAAAGAAGGCATGTGACGTCACTTTTTACAACACAGAGCCGTAAAGTAGGCTGCGTGTTAAAGTGGGTGTTGTATTTTTGACAGGTTTTTGTATTTTAAAATGGTGGAAAAACGAAATGGTGAAAATCAGCAATAGTTGTGTGAAAGTTTTATGCACACAAACAAAATTTATAGATGTGTGACTCGACTGCGTGACATTATCCTAATCCCACTTCTCCAATCACAACTGTTTAAATCCTCTATAATTGAGTATAATTTCGGAAAGAAAGCAAAACTGGAGAGGGGATGAGCGTTTTGCTTTGGAAGTAAAATGTAAAGAAATAATTAAAGCAAAATTCTGCTCTACTCTTACATCTAAAGGTAAAAAGTGAATGGAGGCAATTTGTTAAATCATCAATACAACCTGTCAGTTTGCTGTACGCCGTGATGAAGTGCTGCTTAAAAAGGAGAATCTCAAAAAACAGTCAATTTACTACTGACACTAAATTTAATATAAGTATATAAAATGTATTTAGAAATATTTTAATGGGTGTGCCATGGATGATCTCCACAACTCCATAAATGCAGCTTGCCTTTAGTTAATTTTAAGTTGCGATTTGGGGAAATGTATGAATCTGCGATGCTGTAAGAGCAGAGTTGAATTTATTATTTCCGACATTGTCGGCTGGGTGGACACTTCCAGGACTCTCTTACACTTTAGTGGAGACAGGATTGATCCTATTTTACGAATATTGATAAATAACTCTTGCTCCTACTCCTGAAAGCAAGACCAAACTGGCACCACTCTGAGAATTTCTGCCCATTTAGGTGCGATTTCCTACTCTGAGATGCTTAGTAAATCCGGGCCCAGGACTGTACTGGGGACGCGACAATAACTTCAGCAGAGTTCCTGTAACGTGCAAGCGGTTTTCGTGAATGATTGTGTGTACAGATCCCACAGACAAATGCATCTCTTGTGCACACTGACAAGTTATCCATCGATTTTCAAGCGCCAAGCATTTCACTTGCTGGATGTTCACGGGAACGACCGCAGTGAGCTGTGTTGGCCAAGATCATCATTCACAGCTTTCTTTACAACGTCTGCACCATTTAAATGTTTTACCGCAGCTAGACGCCTCATCACCATACTGTGCTTCAAGTCTTCATTAAATATCAATCACTTTTACACCTTCATTCATAACAAGTCCCGGTTTGACTTGAACACCCCCTTCATATTTCCAGACTGAATAAAATGACCATGAGACCTCCTTTCTGTCATTTTAACCCAGAAATATGTTAATATCTACAAAACTGTAATAATTAAGCATTTATATCTTTATTTTAATTATTTAAAATAAAAAAAAAACATTAACTATGTAAACCCAGCCAAGTCATCCATTTCACTACTTTATAAAGTATGTTTACTTAGTTTAGACATACAATTCACCTTAAAATAAAAAGAGAAAAATATATAAATATAAAACGAATATTTAACACAAACTGTAAAACACACCTCAGCACTGTGAGGAAGATGACTTGGCAGCGGCTCAACCAAACACACAAGCTAATCTCGTGTTTGCTAGCTATCATAAAACAGCTAGCGTTAGATAAATCCCGTGTGTGTTTACAGAAACTTTACAGGATGAAATAATCTAAAACTAAAACGCGTATAACTAAAAAAAAAAAAAAAACTCCACTTCTTTTTTTAACAAATACGGTTCGTTTTCTTCCCACCGCTTTTCTCTGCATACGTTCCACATACTTGGCGAGAATTGCTCGGTCATGTGATAATGTTTATTCAAGCTGCTATGTGATTGGTCAAGAAAGCAGGATTAGCCAATTGATTGGCACAAGGCGGGACGTGCTAAACCCTGAAAACAGGTGGAAAAACTAGCTCAGAGGATTAGCATTAGCCGATAGCAGATGCTCCCCAGCGGTTCCCGGTTCCCGTTATCTTACCTTGCCTTTCAGATCTAACACGTAAACGGCGCTGGCTGACATTTCCGATGTCCTGAGATCGCTTCAAAACGAAGCGACTGCTTTATAAAAAAAAATCAATAGAGTTCTGTTGGGGTCCTGGGGTTTTAATAAACGTTAAAGAAATGACGGAATCAGTGACAAATACGGATTTCTTTTGAGTGTTAAAAGTGTAAGCTGTTTTTTTTCTGTCTAGCGCCCCCTGCCAGTCTGGAGACACACTGCAGTCATACAAGATAATAAACAGGATGTACACTACCAATCTAAAATTTGCACACACCTTCTAATTCTATAGTCTTTCCAGATCTTTGTTTCTTTCCACATTGTAAAACAATGCTGAAAACATATGATATGCAATAATCTCCTGAACAGTTAATATTGAGATGTGTCTGCTACTTTTTCTTTGTAAAGCCTTCACAATGGCTCTAATCTGAGGTGGAAGATTTAACACATTAATAACAGATGAATATAAAGGAGATCAAGAGAGTAGAATTTATTTCTTTTATCTAAAATAATTCCCTTTACAGTTCTTGTGTAGTAAATAAATCCTAAGTGTCTCAGAATCACAGCTAGGAATCACATTCAAAGTTAATTTAGGAATTAAAATATTTCTAGCTCACAGTAAGAAATTTCTTTAGAAAGCTTACTACTCTTACTTTCAACGAGGAGTAGGACTGCTCCTAGGAAAGCATGTGACGTCATTGTTTATGACACTGAGAGCCGCAAAATAGGCATCACATTGTAGTGGGCATTTGTCATTTTAAATGGTGGAAAAGCAAAGTGGTGAAATCAGTGACTCGGCTGCATGACGTTATCACAACCCGACGCAGAAGCTCGGTCACATTGGTTTTGTTTTAGGAAAGCAGAGTGAGTGTTTTAAAGTGTGCCAGTGTCTTTTAAATTCATCCTACCTGGGAATCTGTCCTACCCACGCGCAAACAAAAGTTACTGCATCTTTCCCCACTTTCACGGAATGCCCATAAATTCATGCTGCTACTAGCAGAGATGAGAAATCTGAATTATTTACAAATTCATCACTTACTGAACGGATCCGAGTCTCACGAGTTCTTTGAGTCACTTGAGTGAGTAGGTATTTAGACTGCTTTCGCCATGGTCTTCCACTAGAGGGTGCTCAGCAAAATACAGTGGAACCTCGGATTACGAGCATAATTCGTTCTGGAAGTGGGCTCGTATTCCAAAACACGCGTAAACCAAATTTAATTTTCCCATAGGAAATAATGGAAACTTAAATTTTTCGTTCTACAGCCCCCAAAAATAAATACATAAAAATAATTAACACAAAATCTAAAGTCAAAATAAAACAAATTAACCTGCACTTTACCTTTCAAAAAAGTAAAAAAATAAATCCCGACAGAAAAGTGTTTCCGTTTGTGGCGCTGTGTGTGTGTGTGTGTGTATGTGTGTGTGTGAGGCTAGAGTAAGTGGAGACTCTTCCTTTCAGCCCCTCCTGTCTCCCCCTTCTCATCTTACACAGTAAAACTTTCTCCTCTCGTCTGAAAACACACACACAT
>JAQMYI010000018.1:17698460-17721834 GCA_030014275.1 Clariallabes melas
TGCGGCCCGTTCCTTAGCCCGAGCCCTAAGTAGTTTAGGCATCATTGGAGAGCGAAAGAGGAGAGCTATCCGCAGTACCACCGAAGCGGCAGAGAGGGCCTCAAGATGGTTGTGGCTTAAGAGAGGCCAACCATGGAGTCATGGTAGCTAGTTAGCCATCTGGACACAAGCTAGGGTCTGATCAACCCCAGCTGGGTCACCTGGTTGAGGGTGTATGATGTTGAAAGACCCGAAACACCCAATGATTCCAGGAACATCACTGAAGATGTGCCCAGATGCATCAGTAGATGTATTTACATAGTTTCCGCTTTAAAGATTGTCTTTAACTTTTCCAAAACTTCCACAAAATGGAGTCGAGGCTGAAACACTTTCACTTTAGGAAAAATGATTCATTACAGGTGATGAGTCATTCGGGAGTCGACTCTTTAAATCGGTTCATATTCGTGTTTCTGACTTCATTAGCTTTAGACCAGTAAGCTTTAAAACGTAAAGCATTATTATCAGTGTTGGGGAAGTTACTCAAAAAAGTAATCTACTACAAATGACTAATTACTACTTTAAAATTGTAATTTGCTTACATTACTGATTATTACATGTAAAAAGTAATCAGATTACTAATTACGTTACTTTCAGGTTACTTTGAAAACATCTGTCACGGCGCGCGCCTCAACCTTGTCGCTCCTCGCTCACTCCGTAGGCTCCCTACTTAGGCGTGTTCCCCTTCTCTGCAGGTGCACGAGGCCGCCAGGTCGGACCAGCTGGCGATAATTAATGTTAACGTTAAAAATCCTCAGCTTTTTTCCCTTCCTCCCTCCTTTAACCCTCTCCTTTCCCGTCGTGCAAAAAGAGTGAACCGGTTACATCATCAAATGTAAAAACTACAAAGCTCTCCGTCGATTGATTAAAGCGCGTGCTCGTTAACGATCGTAAACGTGATTTTTAAATGCATTTTGATCAATTTTTATACACTACATTTGTAACGCTAGTAACGTAATGTTATTGACATTGGTGTTAGCAGAATTACTTATAATAATTATACAACAACATTTATCTTCAGCCCTTACCGGCGTAGTTTATTAATGACACGAACAGATACACCGCTTTTCATGAGCCGAGTACAGGGAGGAAAAAGAGAAGAAAAAAAAACATTCCCTTATATACAGTACACCTGCCAAACGCCGCCACCATTTGGTCATGTGTTGGTACTGTTACATGCAATCACATATATCAATAATTGGTAACTGTAATTAAATTACATGCATTTAAAATATAACGCGTTACATTACTGCATTATTGGAAAAAGTAATTAGATTACAGAATTATTATACCCAACTCTGATTATTATTTACAAGAAAAAAAGCTTTTTTAAAAACTTATTTAAAAAACTTATTTAATGAAGTTTAAAATTCAGAGAAACCTTTTTTACTGTTAAAATGGTACTGACTTTTAATTTGAATTTATTAAAATATATTAAACATTTGACAAAAGATTCCAGACAAAATGTCACCATTTCAGAAGTGTTAAATTACTGTCCTGCAATTAAGGAGATTTGAAATTACTGGAATTTTTAAAATAACTTTTCAACAAATTGTTAAAACCTGTAAGGACTGTGCCGAACCTTCCACTTTGTGGAAGAAACAAAAATACAAATGGAGATCACTTAATACTTGGTGAAGTTGCACAGTAAAAAAAAAATCAACAATATTAACTTCAACTATATTTAATAGTTAAGAGCATTTCCATACACAAAGAAAATATTGCTAAAGTCTGAATTCAAAACCAAGAGGAAGCAAGTTTGAAATGAATAAATAAATAAAATATAATAAATAAAGAAACTGTGCTTCCTGTGTGATGTAATGCATGTTTATAGATAAGCCAAAGTCAGAAGTTAAGGCGGCTTTTATTGTTATTTCAACCATATACAATAGTTACAGTAACTAGTGAAATGAAATAACATTCCTCCAGGACCATAGTGCAATATAAAACAACACAAATGAGACTACACATATCTTAAATTATACCAAAAGAATCCTAAACTACATAAAGTGCACAAGTGAAAGTGTGTTAATAAGCACAGTTAAAACATTGAAAAGACGACCAATACAAAGTTCATTTAGAGTGCAAAGCCGTCCAATGCAAAGTTCTACTGTGAGTAAAAGTGCAATACAAGATACTGTATTGCAATATAGGTGTAATAAATGTAATGAGTGTAAACAACTAATAGTCAAAATGCAAATCAATAAAATACAGTATTTAGTGATTATAGCAGCCAGGTTAAAAATATACAAAAAAGTGAAATTATGAATAAAAGTGGAATGAAATGGTGTAACTTTAGTGTGTGTGTGTGTGTGTGTGTGTGTGTGAGACTGTCCTTGCTATGGAATGAAGTAGGCTGATCCTAGCCTGACAAATGGCTAACAAATCCCTTCAATAAATTGCCAGAAACCAAGTCTCTCAGTTTAGGATGTTTACTGAAAGAATACACTGAAAACTTGTACAGTTTAGGACATTCAGTTTTTTGTTTTTTTTATTAGCCAGGATCCTTTAAGCTTGTTCAATTTTTATCATTTTGATTATATTAAGAAATCTTTTGAAATACTGAAATTTACACTTGCATTATCAAATTGTGTTTAGTGTGCTGCAAATACAAGAGCATTAATACATTGGGAGACCTGCAGTCCTAGATAAATGCAAGGTATTTTAAACAGTTAGACAGCCTTTTCAGTGCCTCCCACAAATTTTCTATGGGATTGAAATCAGGGCTTTGTGATGGCCACTCCAATACCTTGACTTTCTTGTCCTTAAGCCACTTTGTAACTAATTTGGAGGTATCCTTGGGGTCATTGTCCATTTGGAAGACCCATTTGCGCCCAAGCTTTAAGTTCCTGGCTGATGTTTTCAGATGTTGCTTCATCATATCTACATAATTTTCTTTTCTCATGATGCCATCTATTTTGTGAAGTGCACCAGTCCCTTCTGCAGCAAAGCAGCCCCACAACATTATACTACAACCCCCATACTTCACAGTTAGGATGGTGTTCTGAGGCTTCAACGCTTCGCCCTTTTTCACCATAATATAATATTTATCATTATGGCCGAATAGTTAAATTTTTGTTTCGTCAGACCACACGACATGTGGTGGTTTTGGATTGGATTTCTCTTCCCAGTGTAACCTTTCAGCTCATGGTGATACAGGACTCGATTACTGTGGATAATGACATGGTCTTAACAGTTTCAGCCAGCATCTTCACAAGGTCTTTTACTGTTTTCCTGGGGTTGATTCCTCATTTCGCACCAAAAACCATTTGGTATGATGGTTGTACATTCCCATGTTTTTTATACTTGCATATTATTGTCTGAACAGATGAATGTGGGACCTTCAGGCATCTGGAAATTGCACCTAAGGATGAGCCGCATGTGGAGGTCCACAGTTCTTTTCCTGATGTCTTGGTTGATTTCTCTTGATTTTCCTATGATGTCAAAGAAAGAGTCTCTGTGTTTGAGGTGTGCCACCAATCAACTCAAATGGATTCAATTAACCTATCAGAAGCTACTTACGCTCAGAATGGAATCATCTGGGGTTTTCATTTTGTTTAAAGACACAATAAACTTAGTGTATGTATACTTCTGACTTTGAAAGTGATAAAAAAATTACATAAAAATTATCCCTCGCTTAATTCTGACATTTAAAAAATGCAAAAAAAAATGTTAATATTTATTGATATGAAACAGTAAAAGTTTACTCTGATTTAATGTTTGACAGTAAAGATAAAAAGTTTTTGCATTTTTTATGAAGTGTATGTAAGTATCCCATACCCACCAATATCTTTCTAAAACGGGTCACTAAAATTGACAGAAACTCCGCGAATACTTTACACACCGACATGAAAAATATATCTATAGAAAGCTTAAAGGGTCTACTTTTAAATAAAGCAAGTTAAATAAAAAAATTAATATTCTCAGTTTATGTAATCTGTATGAATCTAAGGAGCGGCACAGTCTTAATTATCTGGTAATGAGGTACAATAGTGATGGGTCGTTCATGAACGATCCGTTCTTTTTGAACGAATCTTTAACATGACTCAGATGAACGAGTCGTCTTGGAGAGTGATTCGTTCAATTTCTACTGGGCGCACATGCGCAAAGCATCGCAAAACCTCTGTATGTTATATACAGGAAACAGTATTGAACGATTCTCAGTAATGAGTCTTCAAGTCTCGAATCATTCGTTCTTTTGACACGTGACTCCCATAGACGCTATGCGGTGCAATAGATTCAAAAGAACGAACGACTCCGACTGCAAGATATGATGGTGAGTTACTCATTCTGTTTATTATAATATGTCCTTAGTTGCATTGTAATATTTTCATAACTGGAACTATAGCCAAAATTTGTGTATGTAGACGTATTGGGGGTATTTTTATTGAAAACGCAACATTTTATTTTATTTCTGATCAAAAGAACGAAATGAACTAAATGACTCAAAAAAGATTCGTTCATTATGATGAACGAGATTCAAAGAACCGAGTCACTAAAATGATTCAAACGTCCCATCACTAATACATTCAGGTCGTCAGGTGACTTCATTTCATTGCCACACAACGTTGCTAAGTCTAGACCTGACCAACTGAAATAACCCCAGATTATAACACTACCTCCAGGGGCTTGTACACTATGCATGAATGTGCTTCATGTGCTTCCCTTCTTACCCTGGATCGCGCTAAAATAGGGTCAATCTGGACTCATCAGACCTTATGACCTTATTCCATTGCTTCATAGTCTAATCTTTATGTTCTCTATCAAACTGCAGCCTGTTTTTTTTTTTCTTTTTTTCTGCCTCACCAACAATTTTTTTTTCACATGGACACACAGCTGTTTAATCTCAATTCTATGAGTCCATGTCACATTGTGTGTGTTAATAGAAATGCTTTTACTTTCACTGATAATCATAGCTCTAATTTCTGCTCTATGTTTTGTGAATCTCAGATCATGGAAATTCACATTTTTCATCGTTCGGTCATCATTTTTCTTCTGTTGAGTCGATGGTTCAAGCACTATTGTTCCAGGTGTTAATAATGCATCGGACAGTTCTTAACCCAGTTCCAGTAATTTCAGGAATCTCCTTAGTTGTTATCTTTGCTTAATGCATCTTAATAAGTCGTCCCTTCTGAAGCACAACTTTTGTTTTGGCCTGATTGTATATTCTTGTACATATTTAACAACAAATAAAATAAAAACTTAATAGCAGTTGTTAAAAGAGGAGTAAGATCCTCTGACCGTTTTAGATAATGTTATAGACATATTTCGTCCTGTTTTAGACATGAAGTACCAGACTGACAGATTGCTCTATGCAGTCTGTCTTGTGGTTCACAAAGGCAATCATACAGCAATCATTTTTTTTTTTCTCTTGCAGCAGTGTGTGGTGCAATATGACCTCCAGGACAAAGCCTTAAGGCTGCACTGTGCTGATATCCCTCAGCCTCTCACCATGTTTCATAACGTCTTTGGGGGTAAAGTCATAGATAAGAGAGAAGAGTACAGACACAGTAATGTAGTCTCATAGCAGCAAGGCACTAAATAATGACCTGTGTGTGACAGTCTATAAGCCTTGTCCCAAATTGTTTTATTTATTACATAAACATTCATAAAAATCTATAAGCAAAACATTACATTTCAGTTATAGAGATGTGTATGGTTACCTATATACAGTATGCCTTATATGGTTAATATACTGCAATAATTAAATTATATAGCTTTCTCTAGCTGAGAATGAGTTTTGATGATTGACAAAAAAATCTGTGACTTAGCAATGATATGATAATTGCCTTCAGAATGAATGACTGGAATTCATGGTCATGTGAGCAGGTTAGAAGTGCTTCTATAAGCTTCATAAACATGCTCCTGGAATAAACTGTTACACACACATTCTACATGACACAGTCAAAGTGAAAGTCACTGATGCCCGTATCATCACATCACAGCAATGCCATGACGGGCAACTCTCCAACAGGTGCCAAATATATTTTACAAACCCTCACACCTCTATTATAATCACTCAGCTGCTGTCAAGAGGAAAGTGCTGGAGGTTGATACAGGAGCTGCAGATCAGAATGACGTACTGTAGCTGGAGTTTGGAATAGACACTGGAAGATTGACACACACTCTGATATGATCCTGGGTGACTGGCTGGTCTGTGGAAACTTTTTCCAACACCAGATCCAGTGACAGCCTTCAGAGTCAGATTTACTGTAGACTCGTTTACAAGGAAATGTCAGTCATTCGCACCATATGAAATGGAGACGTTTCAAACAAGCAAATATTTTTATTTCTGTTTAAATTGATTTGGGATGAAATAACAGCACTGCTCTTAATGCACTTTTAGACATTTCTAATGATTTTAAACGTTATTATCTTCAGCTTCAGCTTCTAGTTCTAGTTAGTGCAACCCTAACATCAAGAAATGGTCATGGTGGCTGTTGATAACAAATTAGGGAGAGCTGGCTGGTGGGTTGGAGTTGGCTGGTGACCAAATTAGGCGGAAGAAATGGGAAAACCTCCCCCCAGACATTATAACATCTCACCAACCCAAGCCCAAGTTTCTAAAATTTATAATCAAAATTGTCTTTTTACTCAATTTTGACTTCACCATCAAGCCTCATATTTAAACTTTGGTGCATGCTACGGCACCGTCTGTCCCTCTGAACTTTTTCCAACAGTGCTGGACTCACATAAACAAAAACCCGCACACACTCAGTACACACCACACACACACTGTGTAATTCATCCTGTGCAGTGGCAGCATGCGGAACGAATAGAATCACATGGCGTGTGAAATTCTCAGGCATCCACGATGTAAAACAGAGGATACATTCAACCATTCATTCCTTTTGGAAACACACTCACACACACGCCATTCGAGCAGCCGTAAGCACACAGTTAGCTGTAGTAAACTCTTTCATTTTAGCGTTTCTTTGTGTGTGTTTGTCACCAATAGTTCCTGTCCATCAGATTACAATGTGTATTTATTTTTGCTTTAAGATAAGATGTAAATGGTTGGAATGCATTGAAGAAGAGGTAGTATTCAATTAAACAAAACTTACACAAGTGTAACAATGGTCTAAAAACGTCCCCTAATTTCCATAGTTTTTTTTTTTTTTTGGTTATGGGTGGTCAGTGATAAATATAAATTCGGAGATTCTATTGCTTTCATGTGTTCAAAACTTGGCACATTATTTATAGACCTTGGATCCATATGGCATTGTTTATTTTAGATCACACTTTGAAGGAACTGTTGCGACGAGTTCCATCGTTTCCGTAGCAGTTGTGGTTTTTACAGTGACAGGTTTTTAGCCCAACAATAATCTCCTGCTTTTTCATCCAGGCTTTGGGACCGGCAGTGGTGGAGTAATTGTGTATGCAGCATAGGGTTAACTGCTTTTCCCCAACAGTGGTGGCATCAGTGGTGGCAAGCCTACAATTCTCCAATCAGCAACCCAGAGCCTCAACCCCCAGAGCCACCCAGAGAGAACTGTACATTTTAAATGCATCTTGAATGAAGCATTAAATCACGTGGTCTAACATCTTAAATAACAAATACTTAGTTTGCAACAATTGCAAATTTCTAATCATTTGCACCATCAAGGACCATCAAGGGTTAGCTCTGATACTCATTCGTATTTCATTTTTAATTGTTCACAAAATCTCGCTCAAAGTTCACAGGGTTCATTTACTCTTTTTAACTGGTAGACAGAGAGTTAAATATCTACAGTACCTCTATAACCCATAACATTAAAGCCATCGACCAGTGAAGTGAATAACATTACCACCTGTCAATGGGTGGGATAAACTGTATAAGGCAGTCAATTCCTAAACTTGATATGTTGAAAGCATGAAAAAATGGACAAAAGTTAATAAAAAATAATTATCCATAGCATTTGGTTGGAGCATATATATATATATATATATTTACAGCAAAATTATACACGTACAAAATACTATACAATAAACATTTAAATGCAAAACAAATGCACAATCTTAAAGGAACTCGACTAATCTGTACTTTGAATAAAAGTGGTCAGTTTCAAATTCCTGATCGGAATGTTAAGCAGAGACAGCTCGAATGAAGCATTAAATCACAGCATCTTAAATAACAAATACTTAGTTTACAAATGTATACATGACACTTATTAAGTAAAAAGAGCACAAGACATTAGTGAATTTATAAGTGCACTAGGTTGTAATAAGTAACATATTATATGACATGCAACAGAAAATTGTTATATCATTATTTACAAAATATAGCCAAACTTAATCTTTCAAGTAGTTTCTTATACTGTACTTCATGTTCAATGATACACAACGACACACCTCCTGATTTTATTTTCACCCTGCTCATGAAGATTATTACTGTGTAACTCAAAAGTCTTTAGATTGATTGTAGATAGTATTAAAGTTCACAGCGCAGCGACCACATCAAGAACTCTGTGCAATTGCCGTCTTTGTGGTTCCCGTCATTGTGTTCTCTGTTTGCTTTTCTGGATTTTTCACGTCTGCCGCCGTCTCTTTTTCATTCCGCTTGAAGAAGCTGCCATGCATTTTAAGCCTATGCAACCTGAAACAAATCAGCGGCAACAAGAACAAGATTTCAGTTTGCTCCTCATACAAACTTAATGGTCTGGGTTGTTCCACGATTACAAACGATGGATTAGTTTTTTTATCCAGTTGTCTTTACCTTTCCTCTTTCCTGCTCTGCGGATTATCGTTAGATTTTACAAAGATGACACCATCAGTTCCTCGATTTAGGACTCCAAATTCCACATCCTTGGGTTTGAAAATCACCCTGGAACAGGAAAAATACAACTACATATTAAACCTACTGTAGAGCATTATGGTATAGAGAGTAAAACGTTCCTTTATGTCATATTTACATAATATATGACTTTCGAAAGCTACATGAGTTGTGCTTAAGTTCCAAATTTAAAGTTCCATTACATTCACTTTCTCTCCAAGCATGAAATTGGTTTTATACCAATAATTTAGCAATTTCTTTCCTTAATGTGTATCCAGTCATAAATACCATACGTGTCTTATTGATATAATTATAATTAAATAAAATTGTATAATACAACAGCTAGTCGACATTTGCAAGGCAGTGTGCCAAGTGTGCAACCACACATTGCCTTGTGCCCTCTCTAGGGCCTTGCTTCTGGCCTGAAACTCTGCATATTTTTATTAGTACTTCAGTAATGATGCTCATAAATTCATGTGTGTTAATATATAATCAAGGTCACATATAAATAAAACATTTTATTTTATTTATTAATTTTTTTGGTGATGTTTCATCAGCACAAAGTCGAGGGTTATGAACGGATAACATGTCATGGATAAAATGTATGATTTCAGAAACAAGTCCAGTACTGAAAAATAAAAAAGCTGAGAACTACTGTATGTTAGATTTGAATAGGTTACTTTGTGGGTCACTGCATAAATGTGTTAATATGTGGCATCAGGCAAACAAAGCTTTTCGATGTTGAAAATAGTTCAAAAAGTTTTTAAAAATATATATTTGGTTTACAGCAACTTTATTGGGTGGGAGTTTGCTGAGTTTGCAAGCAAGAAAGCAAGGAAAGTGACCTGCTTCATGTAATCATTTATTCAACAAGGCATCTCATTATACTACTAAAAATAGAAAAGCTTCTTTAAGGGCTAGAACCGCACCGATATGGCAGCGTTGCAACGGCACAGCTGTTGGCATCAAGGAGCTATGATTCATGGAGCTATGATCCACACTTTTACACACTGTGTAATTTCTTGTTGTATACGACTTGGGGGGTTTCACAATTCATGGCAAAATAAGCATGACAGCGGAACAGATTTTAATGACTTAAAGCCACTAGTTTTACTGTTTATTTCTGTTGGAAAGAACGCAGAAATGTTAAGCGGTGTTTTTCTATTTGTAAAAAAAAATTAATAGCACAGATATTACGTGTTATCTACAATGGATGTTAATAAAGCAAGTTAAGTTCGCACATATACTCACACTCTTCTTTCAAAATGACACCTTGAATATCCACACTTCAAATAAAATTTTACTCAAATAAAATTGAAACACAAATTTAAATGCTTGTTCTTTAAAAAGAAGCTAATTCTTTTCATGCTAGTCTTTTTTCATCAATGTTCAATGTACACTGTAAAACCCCATTCATTTTCAGTGGAGTGAATTAGTCCTGATGACTGATACTCACCTGGCTTGTGTCTCGCCAGATTTAATTCTCAATTTGCGAATCAGGAACTGATTGGTGCTGAAGAAGCTCGGCAGGTATGAATCACTCTCCCACTCGATCTTGAGCATCAGCAGCTCACCTACATCGACATCTGACGTAACCAGGAAAGAGATGGTGGTGTTGGTGATCATACTCGGCCTGAAATGGAACACATGAAATGTTCTTATCGACAAAATTCTGAGGTTTTTTTGTTTTGTTTTTTGGAACAATTCATTTGCAACTTTAACAAATGAATGTTACTGGGGTTCAACGAGATTTACCTTACTCACATAACTTCATATACAGTAGTATGTTCATTACAGAGTAAAAGTAGTTCCTGAGTAATTATCCACCATGAACAATTCATAAGGAAGCTAATTTTTTTAAAAATTTCATATTTTGCTTTTGCACAAAATAAATTAATAAATTTGTGTCTGAAATTATGAGAACTTACACAAGTACTGGGATGCTGTCTCGCTCATCATGAGTTCCATACAGAGATACTTTCATAGGCTGGTTATCCAGGGTCAATTGATAATGGCTAAATAGATGTACCTTAATCTGGTAATGAAAAACTAGAGAGATAAAAAGAACACACACACGTAATGTAATTAATAAGGTACAGCAAAAAAAAAAAAAAAACAATAAATCAGCAAATAACATTGAATAATTCTGGGTCAGATGTTCGCACATACCTTTGTAGGGCATCATTTCACGTGTCTTTAGGAACATCCTGCTGTTCCTGGCCGATCGGACCTTGTTGACGTTGTAGCCCAGCTTGTTGCAGCGGTTCTTGCGGCAGCTGAGACACAGGCCTTTGTAAAAGGTTTCTTTTGAGCTGCAGCGATAAGCCAGGCTCTGCTGATCCCGATTCACCAGCGAGTCAATAAACAGGTGCACCGAGCGCTCATGAGAACATTTCACCAGCTGGTCCATGTCTGTGGAGAATGCAGGTGGAACACAGACGTCACAGGAAGCAAATATTTCAAATATTTAGAAAGCTTTGACAGTTTAATGTATCCTGAAGCCATCTGCTAACATGTTTCACTGTTGCTGCTTATTACATGGCTACATACATTTTGTGCTAGACTGTAGTTGAATAATTCATAGTAGTAACAAGTAGAAGTATTACTAGAAGAAGTATTTAATATTATCATTTATAATAATAATAATTATAATAATAATAATAATTATTATAATAATAATAATTATTATAATAATAATAATAATTATTATTATTATTATTATTATTAAGATAGGATAAAACAAGAAACCTTATACAACAAAATTTGTCTGGTAGCTCTCAAAGAGACCAACAGCCAAAAACAGAATGTTAAAAGAAGACAAAAAAATATATTTATAATACAAAATATAGAAATATATGCAATGGCATATACTGTACTGTATGTGTCAGTAAGCATTAGCTATAATTGTATAATTATAATAATAATACTACTACTACTAATAATAATTATTATTATTATTATAAATAAGAAGAAGAAGAATAGGAAATAATTAGGTAATTAAATAATATCTAACAAGGATCTAATTTAAAAATATATGTTAATTTTTATTTTTTATTTATATTAGTATTTTTTTTACCTCAAGAAGATTGGTGGCTAGTTAGCTAAGGGACTATATATTGAATTGCTATAGGGCTTTTAAAATATACAATACTCTGCAAAGGTCTTAGGCACATGCAAGTACTGTAACTGTTGTAGAGCAAAAATGTCTTTAAAAAGTTTCTATGTTCAAAAAAATACTATAGAAATCAATAAACAGTAATAATCAAATAAAATCAGTAATTTTACAGATATTTTACTGTAAGATTACACTTTTTGCTGGAACACTAATGTTTTAAAATTAGATATTGTTGTCCTGACTTCATAATGAAGTCATAGAATAAACAAGGCTTTTGAACAGTTAAAGGCCAAATGAAAACAGAACTGTACCTCAGGACAAACACTAGTTAGCTGGCAAAACGTAGACTAGAAAAGTCTTTTTTTTTTTTTTTTTTGCTTCTGGACAAATGCCTAGTTAGCTATTTGCTCTAGAAATGTCAACAAACCCATTACATTTAATTCCACATATCTTAAACTTATCAAACAATGACAACGAAACCTAGGAGGCTAGCTGGCGAAAGCCTGCTAATGGTTTACCCAGAAGGTGAAACGGACATTGAATAGACCTGTATTTTTCATTTTACCACTTCCGAAGATTAGGATTAATCCAAAATATGACATGAATGATTTTTTAAATAGATTTTAAAACCAAGTTTGAGTCAAATCACTCAGAATTTTGGAACAGAGTTTAGCATGGTTACTGACTATGTTTCACTACGTTGTAATTTTAATTTTAAGGTAAAACGTTCAACTTACAAACTCTAAATAACTCAAGACAACCACAAAGATTCAAGTGTAATTGTAAGTACACCACTAAGCACCTGTGTTTAATATCTAAATATTGGCTCTTCGACATCTTATTGTTTGGAAATTTTATTCCTTTAGCTCCTCATTTTTTAAACTTCTATTAGCTTCTCTTTTATTCACTCCTCGTCTATACTGCTGTATTCCTGTACTGTATACAGGATAGGAGTCTATCCCAGGAGACTTAGGGCCGGAGTCGGGGTACACCCTGGATGAAGCGCGAATCCATACATACTGTATCACATGCTCATTCACACACTATGTGGAAACTGGAGCACCCAGATGAACCCCACCAAGCACGGGAAGAACATGCAAACCACCAAGCACGGGGAGAACATGCACATAGAAATTGAACCCACGATCCTGAATAATATGCTTTAACTTGAACAAGGATATAATAAATCTCAGCTAATAAAGTTGCTCTAATATTCAGATGATTGATGGCATTAAACACCACAGGACCCAACATCGCCTAAAGTAACAAAGTAAAGAAGCAGGAGTAACTGCTATAACTGATGTATACATGATCTATAAGTTCAGTAAACACTATTGGAATGGATATCACCATAAACACGATGACTTACTGTACAAGCCGTATGTAGCTATCATTCTCATGGTGTTCTGCAAGCTACAGCCAGGCTGGAAGGTGCCGCCATTGGGGTAGATGTCCACATGACCCACAGGTCTCTTGATGCCAATGCTGAGGTCCGGGCTGCCTCTGGTGTTTGTGTGCAGGACGTCGACGAACTTCGCATCATCTGGGGAGAGCCGTTTTGGTCTGTCTGCGTGCTCAAAGGTCGGGCCGGCCGGGTCAAATCCTAAAAGCGTAAAAAGAGAAATTAGATTTTTTATTAATTGAGGAATATTTATTGTATTGTGTAAATGGTTTTCCGAAATCTACATAAAGGCAATAGGAAATAAGCTATGATATTGTGCTGACTATGTACTGGAGAAAGACAAAATATGAGCTTTTTAGGTCAATAAATCTTTAAATCCATCGCTAATCCCAAACAGTTGGTTAATGAGATACTAATATGTTCATACAAAACTGTGCAAAACCTTGCGTTGTTTATTAGGTCTATTAGTAGAGAGAAGTACATCCCAAGAAAAATTACTGTGCAGGATAAAACTTAAATGTAATTGATGTCTCTGACCTGTGATTCTGTGGATTTTGTTGTTGGTGAGGTTTCCTGCCACGCCTGCCACGTGTGCACCCAGACTATAACCCAAAACATGTAGCTTCTCAAGTGGATGGCCTACAAACTACTCCGAAAAAAAAAAACAGTGAAATAATGAAATCAGAACTCAGAGTGAGTGTTAAATTAAAACAACATCCTAAACTCCATCAATATTTCATGGAAATGTCCAAATATCGTACCTCTAACCAGTTAATAAACTGTGCCACTTCCCAACCCACTAGTCTGGTGTTCTCAGCTGAGGTGGGGTAGTGATGGCTGGCACGGTCCAGCCAGTCCACCACAATAACATTGGCGCTGGGTTCGCGTGCAAATAAAGCAGCCACCAGCTTAGCGACCCAGCTTTCAAACAGTCCTGCAATCTGCAAAAAACAGAATTATCCCAAAGATTAAAAATGTTCAGGCTTAGCTTTTCACAGCAACATAATATAAATAGTAATTAGTTACTCTATATGTATGTATGTAGGTTTTAGGTTCCCCTTGTGCTACAAGGGCATGGCTCTCCAGGGCCTGTGGGTGTGTGCTGTGGTGTCTGGCAGATCCTTCGAGTGATGTAAGTGGCAGGGTGGGGCACCCATGGATCAGACTTTTTGTCCAGTGCATCCCATGGGTGCTCGATTGGACTGAGATCTGGGGCGTTTGGAAGCCAGGTTGGTGCCCTTGGGCTCTTCGCCTGCTGAGTCACATTCGGCCAGGCTCTGGTGCCTTTCTGTCGTGGCCAGCAATGACTTTTCCTGTGATTTGTGCTGTTTTGGGTTTTCTGTGGGATCGGACCAGATGTGCTTGTCCCTGTGGGCATGGGTGAGCCTCGAGTGCCCATGATCCTGCCAACATTTTACTGATGTATAGTTTGCAATTAATGGTGTTCAGTTTACCTATCAGTGGTCATAATGTTATAACTGGACGGTGTATATTGATTGTTTTGTGAATATGCGTAAGTTACGGAATTGCTATATAAAATGCTTTACAAGTTTAAGAATCATAGACTGCGTCCAGAACATGAGAGTACATGTTGAACTCACCGACCAGCCATGGATCACCAGAAAGGTCTGCGAATCGAGCTTGAACCCACAGTCTGATATAGTCTCTTTTATTCCTGGGACGAGGTAGCACAGGTCCTCATCTGGAAACTCTGCGCTTCTCAGCGAGAACTTGGACTGTATGTTTCCGGAGTCTGCTCTCCGCTGAGTGCTGTTACCTGGTAATGAAGTTAGAGCTAAATGAGGCCTGTATAGTCAGAAACAGGTTCTGGTTCTGGTTCTTTGTGATTAGACATCATAATCTCAGAAAAACCTCAACGTTACTGATCCAACTATAGTGAAACCTTATGATAAGTGAAATAACTAATACAAGACAGGAGAATCAGTAAATTCATCAGGAATTTGTATTGAAATAAACTCATCTAGATTTACAGAAAGTGTTATCCTTATTTATATTAATGCTCATATGATACACTTATAGCAGTGGCAGTAGAAATGTATTTAAAGACTAGACATTTACATTAAACTCTGTTAGACACTTTTTAAATGTGTTTTATGGCTTCTGAACATCTTAATTGCAAAACTAGAACTTATCAGTTTTCACTTACTTGTAGTAGATGTCTCGGGTGGCTCGCACGAAATAACAGAAATACCTATGATCAACAACCAGATACTTTCTTTTCCCATGTTAAACTGCGCAAATACCCCAATACAAATAAATATATAAAGCGCTATTCGATGTGCGAATAATTCACCCTGATCAGCCGCACAATACACTGAGTCCAACAGTTAATCTGCCGGGGGGCCGCTCCGGGTATTTCTACCCTCTTTGCGGTTTCTAATTGGCTAGATGTGAATCGGGGGCGTGGTTTTAGCATCCAGCGCGAGCATTGGCATCCAGCATTGCCAAACTGTCACTCAGGGACTGAGAAAAAAAATCACGTGACTTCCATTTCATCTTGGTGAGGAAAGATCTTTTTAGCAATATATTTTAAAAAGAAATGAATTAAATCAGAAGAATAAGTTAATTGTTTTTCCATTATTACTTTTCTATAATTAGATTTTCTCTTAAATTCAAATTTACATTTTACTTGTCACATACACAGCCATACACAGTCGTGACCTTAAAAACAAAAGATTATTAATTAGGAAATAAATATGAATAAAGAAAAGAAATAAAATAGTTAATAAATTTAGCTAACATAAGAATAATATATCTATAAGACAAAATATACAATTTAAGAAAAATTTAAGAAAACCTTGCTGTACAAATATAGAAAAATATAGAAATTATAGTGTGGAAATATGCATGAAAGTGTCTTATACTTTAGTATTATGTAAATATATTTTAAATATTGTTAAATTAACTATTAATATACATAACTATATAATTAATAATAAAATGATAAATTAACTAATTAATACATTTTCCTTTAATTTCTACAAATTCCCAGATGTATTTAAAAATAAATAAATAAAATCAGAATAAAAAGATATAGAAGAATTACAAAAATTATCTAATTGTTTTTTTTCATTATTCATTTTATTTGTATTGTGTAAATACACTGTATGTTAAATATTATATAATAGATAAATAATAAATAATATCTAATTAATAGATATAATAAATAATAATAGATAATAAATAATAGAGCCCTGTAATGGATTGGCACCCTGTCCAGGATGTACCCCGCCTTGTGCCCTAAGTCTCCTGAGAGAGGCATCAGGTCCCCCCGCGACCCTGTATATAGGATAAAGAGGTATAGAAGATGAGTAAGTGAGTGAGAATAATAATAGATTAATGAACTAGCTAACTTAGTAATCAATAAAGCAATAAATCAATTTCCTTTAATTTCTACAAATTCCCATATGTATTAAAAAAATTAATTAATAAAAAAAATAGATTCTTATTACTAAATGTATAGAATTCTATAGCATTTTTATACTTTTATATTATGTAAGCATATAATAAATAATAATAAAATAAGAAATGAAATAATTAATCAATCAATAATTAATCAATCAATTTTCCTTTAATTTCTACAAATTCCCAGATGTATTTGTTTATTTAAAAAACAAAATTTAAACTACCATTTGGGGGAAACACTCAAGACACCTTGCTTTGACACTCTAACCTTGCTTTACACAAATACCTTTGCACTTAAAGATCCTTCTTAAAATAATTAACTAATTAACTATCTAATTAACCAATCAATCAATCAATTTTTCTTTAATTTCTACAAATCCCTAATGTAAAACAAAATTGATTACCATAGCAAAATGCAAAAATCTTGCTTTGACTCTCTGACCTTGCTTTACACAAATACTCTTGTTTTACACAAGTACACTTAAAGATCCTTCTTTAAAATAAATAAATTCATCAATCAATAATTTAAACAAAAATACTGACTTTTTAAACATATCCCAAGAATTGTCCTTGAAAAACTGTCTGTTCCTGTGAGTTTTGGCAGTGTGCCCTTTACCATGTGTTTAAAAACAGATAAATGTAATCAATATAATATTGGTAATGTAATACCAATGTGTTGTATGTATATTATATTATATTATATTAAATTATATTATATTATTATATTTAAATAAACTGATAAGTGACTTCTGGCGAGTCGAGATCTTCCACTTTCATGCACTGCATATCATACGCTGCTGTTTGCTTTGTTCTGTACACACACAAAATTATACGTCAGTGCAAATGAAAAAAAAAAAAAAAACAGGAATAGACATGGACAAACCAATCAGTCTATTTGAGGTAGTGCAGAGACAGCACTTAATAAATGTCAAAGGATATTTTAATTCATGCGTGTAATAACGCTTATTCATGACATGTTTCTATTTTTATTCAATATGTCCTTGAATGGAATAGAGACTCGAACAGAGACAGAAAGACCGATTGGGCCTAGATTGTAATTAAACTGTTAAATACATTTATACACAAATCAGCTCACGGATGAGACGGTGTGAACAGACATGCCCTGCTTCACAATAAGATAGATATTGTTTTTCAATACATAACAATGATATTCATGTATGCATCTAGTAATGTATAAACATGACATTGAAAATGACATTAATCTTAAACAATATCTACACAAGCACATTCTCCAAAAAGAATGTTGGATGCTTTTCCGTGGCACCTGGAAAAATTGTGCAATGTAGCACATCGAAGAACATATTGAACTGCTCTTTAAACAAAACTGTCCGTTCAAGCACTCTCAGCCAACCGGGTGAAAGAAGGGGCCCCACACCCACCATCCAATACCCCCCCTTTTCCACATCAATACACACAGAAGAAGAGAGTATCTGAAAAAAGACCTCCCATGTTGATGTCAGAACAGCGTCAGCGCTGAGACAAATGCTGAGAGTTTCCTGAACTGGTTGGACTTGAACTCTGTGACCTGCTCGGCTCAGGATGGTACCCGTAATTCTCCCACTCTCTGGGAAATTGGTGCATAACGGCTTGTAGGGCGATAACAATAGTAAATAAGATGTCTTTCAGTAAAACGCTTATGTATTTGTTATATACACTTCTACAGTGGATACCATTGAATTGAACACAACCTGCATTAGTACCAGCATACAAATTTTGTTTAGTCTTTCGGCTGCTCCTGTTCGAGGGGTGGCCACAGCAGACCATCAATCTGCACAACAACTTGGCACAGGCTTAACACCGGATGCCCCTCCTGACGCAACCCTCCCATTTTTATCCAGGCTTGGGACCGGCACTGCATGCAGTGGCTGGGTAGTAGGGGTGTGGCAACCCATTGAAGGCGGGGCTCGAACCCAGATCCTCAGATGAATATATTAAATATATCCTCAGATCGCCAAACCAACAACCTAGAGCCTTAGCTGCCTGAGGTACCACTCCCCTTAGTACCAGCCATACAAAGAAACCTAATATTATCTAGCTAGCTAGCTGTTGGGGTTTCAGTTGCTTTCTAAGTTTATTACTTAGATACCTATTTAATGTTTATGCTCACTTTCTATATGTGTCAAAAAAGTTCTTAATTTCTCTCCCATACCATAAAAAATGTTTTCTTTTTTTTTTAATCTCATGTGCATGCACATCAACTTATTAATTCAAGACTCACAATGAAACGATGTAAACTATGAGCAGACGTTTTTGTGAAGACTATACTTTGGCACTTTGCCACGCCTCCTATCATTGTCCCTGTTGTTGCACAATCCCTTCAGTCTGTCTGCTTCTTTGGTCCCCACAGGCATAGATGAGCCTAGAATGATCCTATGATCCCGTCACTGGTTTACATATATATAATTCATAATCAGTTTTTAAATTTACCTGGGGTGGTGTTAGTGTTGTGGCTGATCAGTGTAAATCTACAGTACATGTACTGTATATCGCATAACTATCACACACTCTATCCAGAACTGGTTGTCAGTGACAGTGAGATTCAAGCTTTTGTGGTTACAGTAACAAGGCAAATTGCAGATTGATATTAATGGGTTGTACTTATTCTAGTGCATCAAAATTTCTATTGTAACAGTAATTCATGTGAACGTCCATGAAGGAAGCTCAACATACTGTAATCCAAGGCAAATAATAAAATAATTCAAGATTGTGTTCAAATATTTTTTTTCCTTTCTTTTTCTAAAAACAAGGATGTTACAAAAATGATTGTTTTCTAATATCCCCCCCATCAGCAGAAAGATTTGAAAATCCCTTGAATCATTCCTGCCGCATGATGCTGCATGGGCCTGAATAAGGAAGGAAGGAAGGATTTCTACACCATGTATTTTGTGACATTTTCTACAACCCACTCAATGAGTAATATTAGTATTAGTATTTAATTTTAATGATTATGACATGCACTTTGAGGAACAATGGTGTATCACCACAATAAAAATAACATTTTCCTCTTGAATGTGAAAGTCAAACCGGGACTTGTGATGAAATTCCTCGTGAATGAAGACGTAAAACCTTTTGACATTTACAGGCACAGTACGGTGATGAGATTGTTAGCTGAAAAAAACCCTAAAAAATGTAAACATTTAAACATATGTTTTAAAGAAGACCGTATATCTGTGAATGACGATCCCAGCCAAGATGTCTCAGAGCGCAAGAGGAACGTCTGATCCTTCAACATCAATGGATAATTTGTTGCCAACTTGCACAAGAGATGCACCTGTCTGTGGGAACTGTACACACAATCATTCAGCAACATCACTTGCTCAGTACAGGAGCTCGGCTGGGAGTTATTGCCACATCCTGAAAGTCCTGACCTCGCTCCAAGACATTTCCATATGTTTGGGATATTAAAGGAGTTCCTGGGAGGCCAGTGTTTTGGACATGGCAGACATGGCAGTCCAATGATGACTCCAGCGTACTGAGAAAACCTCTTAACTGTGTTCTGTTATTCTGCACAATGAAAAGTCCACCCTTTGTAGTTTATTATTCATTAACAGTCAATCGTAAAGGAGCTCACTACAATTAACTGTTTTTAAAAAAACTAGTTAGTTTTTACCTGTGATTTACATACTAAAAACAGAAATAAGATTTTTTAGACCACACAATATTTAACTAAAAAATTAAGCAAAAAAAATGTTCCACTATTTCCACAATAAAGGTATTTTTTTTATTCTCATTGCACCACACTTGTGGAAATCTATCCAGAGAATAATATGAAATATCACTGACTGTCAAGAGAAAACAGATATATTTTTAATAAGAAACTTTTATGGATTTACAAATATATTTGGTTGTGTTAAGCTCAGCGGACATTAAGGTACATTCATGACATACCATATACAGTATAACCAAGGATGTGTATTAGGTTAGGTTTAGTGTTTTTTACTCACTCACTCTTTACTGTGTTATTTAGTGTAGGTTTAATACATCATTATGGCTTGTATGAAAATCCAAACACCATTGTTCAAGTTTATTAACACTGTTATTTACTTTTAGAAGCAATACATTCATTATTAGTGTGGTTTAAATGCAATCACATTCATGATTTTAAAAAATCTGTATGAATATTTTATGAGATTATTTTACTGTATAAACTATTGTACTACTATCAGACTAACAGGCTTATAGAACAGGCTTATAAAATATATAGACTTATATTTTAGCAGTGATAGTTGTTGTGGTATCTGGATTGGAATTTAAATGAAGTTAATTAACTTAATTAAATGTAATTAATTGTGGCAGAAAGTAAATAATGTAAATAATGTCATGCCATAAAAGGAGTGTGAGATTTTATCTTTTAATTTTTAAGTAAATACAATTCTTAAGTATTTTGGTTTCAGTAGTTTTCATTTCTCATCTATATCTATAGAATCTATAGAATAGTTTTTTTTTTTTTTTTTTTTTAATGTTTTTGTAAAATATTGATTTACTATAATATACTGTACTATACATACATTACCTGGCATTAGCATTAAAGGAAAGCTAATAATGGGTGGAATAATAATTACTGGAAATTTTTGCAAGACCTTCACAGAGGATGGCAATAAAATATTTAGTCTCTAAAACACTTCTTTAATGAGATAATGTATTTTTTTTTTGTCCAAGGGCTCCCTCTGTTGGTTCGTCAGGGTTACTACAGCCATATAACGGTTTATTAACCACCACATATTTTTCCCGACTATCATTAATTAACACATGACAAAATCATGTCTCTTGTGAGGTTTGCTGTCTATTCTTTCTCTTTAATTTCCCACATTCTTCAAACTCAGTAATTTAGCAAAGGCTGTGTTTACTGTCCAACTGCTTCGCTAGTTTTGCTAACAATTCTTGGTTTCCTGAACGATCTGGAGACATTTATTTTAGGTTCGGAGATTGTTTGATTTCCTAGGAAATGTATCCTTTACAAAAAATGCAGCCTAATCTTAGTGATTTTTACACACTATGAATCAGCGAAAGTGGCTTAGTGGTTAGCACTGTCGTCTTGCACCTCCAGGGTCGGTGTTTAATTCCCGCTCCGGGTCTCTGTGCATGTTCTCCCTGTGCTTGGTGGGTTTCCTCTGGGTAGTCTGGTTTCCTCCCACAGTTTTTGGCCTTAATTGGCATCTCCAAATTGCCTGTGTGGTGTGAATGAGCCGGTGTATGTGTGTGTGCCCCGCGATGGATTGGCACCCCGTCCAGGGTGTACCTCACCTTGTGCCTTAAGTCTCCTGGGATAGGCTCCAGGCCAGGGGCGGACTGGGACCAAAAAGTGGCCCTGGACTTCCTGGAACACAGCAGCCCACCACATCCCACATCATAATACATGGGCTCATTAATGAGGAGATTTATTTTGAACACAACTTACTAGTATAAAAATATAACGCAATACAGAAATAAATGCTTTTAAACATATTTGAAGTATCACAGAACATATATTGGGTCATATTTGTAAAACAAAGGAAGGAACATTAAGACAAACAACATATAAAACTATAAAGACAATATTTTAGCACGTCAGGTTAGGGGGATCATCTTGATGCAGTCAGTGTAAGATATACCACTCATCAGTGTAAGCTGCTAGTGCAGCAGGGTCAGTGATGATGACCAACACCTCTCCCCTTCTCTGCCCGAGTGAAAATGATGCCAATCAAACTGAACAGGTAATCTGGAATAAAATCAGGATTAGCATTAGCTCGTGCTAGTCATTATTATTGTAGTCAATATTAATTAAAAATAATATTTTCTCAGCTTTATTTTGAATTAATATTGACTATAATAATTAAAACGAGTAACTAGTTTACTAGCCCGAGCTAGTCCTGCCACTGCTTTTATTCCAGTTTACCTGTTCAGTTGATTGCCATCCTTTTCACTTGGTTCGGGTATAGAAGGAGAGAGGTGTTGGTCAACATCATCACTGACCTTGCTGCTGGATCCAGACTCGCTGTCCCTGACCATAATGCATAATTTCCCCTCAAGTCAAAGGCATAATCTGTTAATTTGAAGAATTTCACAGTATCTGCTTTTAAAGGTTTTTTCCTTTTTTAGCGTAAATTTTCAGCTCCAACTTTTCTTTTTTTCCATTTTTATCCATGGTAATTATTCATTCTTTGCTCAGAAAATTTCGCCGTATCGAGAAAGGATCCATATCTCTCCCTCTGTAAATTAAAAGTGAAAGGGGGCGTGTTTCAGAACACGTATGGAAGGGGGGCTCAGAGCCAACAATAGCGTTCACCCCAAACCTTTACCAGTCTTTTTTCAGCGTCACAAAATTATAATACAGAACATAAAGTTAAGTAAAGAAAAGGGTAAAACAATAGAGCGTTTCGGGGGGGAGCAGCACACCTGAGCTCCTACTCCGTTCTCTCCTCCTCACGCGCACACCTCCGCAGCAACTCTTAAAAGGCAACATACATACAGAATGTGGTATAGTTGTGGCCATTACAAAACACACATTTACATTTACATTTAGGCATTTGGCAGACGCTCTTATCCAGAGCGACTTACAAAAAGTACTTTAAAGTTTACATCACTGGATACATACTTACACTGGGTTAACTAGGTTAATAACTAAGTGCCATTAGTCCAACAC
>JAQMYI010000018.1:17752132-17767028 GCA_030014275.1 Clariallabes melas
AAATTCTAGAATTAATGGATTAATTTATGGGTGTACGGATACGTCATGTGATCAGAAGGAAATCAACCACAAAATGAATTCGCTATTTACAGTGCTCCATTACAGTACTGTGCAAACTTAGTGTTCAAGTAATATTTGAGCAAATGTTTCATCAGATTTCACACCTGAATTCAGTCTCAGTTGATGGTCTGTTTCAAACTGAATTTTTTTTTCTTCAATTATAAAGTATTTGATGACAATTTATGTAGAGAGATGTATGATTTAATCAATTTTAGAATTTGGTCAAACTTTTGTTGGTCAGTTCAATTAAATGAATTAGCCAGTTTTTGATTCAGAGTTGATTCACACTTTTGAAATTATTAAGATAAACTTACAAATGTTAAACAGTCTGTCTGTTAAAGGTCTAAAACATTCCTCAAAATAAGCCACACTTTTTTGCAAATGCAAACCGCTTGCATCTTCCAAATTTTGCCAGACTATCACTTTTTCACGCTTGACTTTATGAGCAATTTATGAGCTGGACTGCAGTATGAAGCAGAAAATTAAAAGGGAGAAAATATTGTACAAATGGATAATCAACACTACAGGTTACACAGCTTATTAAATACTTTTAGATCAATTTAAATACATCAAAGCCTGTAAAAAAAAATAAAGCAGCTTGAGACACATCAGACAAAAAATGTTTAGTGATATTAAATCAAATTGAAATGCCCAGAGGGTCTGGCTTTAATGATTGACAAGATACCCATGATCTACAGCTCTGTTTATTGATGTATCTTCATTGCAAATGTGTTACTGTTTGCTTGCATGTCTTTCTTTTTAACTCAGCCATACTTCTTCCTTAAACATTATGATGCACCCCAGTCATGTGAATAAGTACACCTTTTAGAAACATTTTTGAAAATTTAGCATATTAAAAGAGCTTTCTTTGGTGTTTTTTTAAAGACATTTATGTGTTTGCTACTTGTGCTCTGTAAAGCATTAATAACGGCTCTGATTTGAGTTTCTATTAATATGGAAGCCTTCACGACAGCCAGTTTCATCCTGGTGCTTTTTTTTTTTGCAAAGAGTTTTGCAAATGCACTTGACAATACTGTTCTTGCAAGAACTAACTGATGTTAGTTAACAACTTAAACATAATTCCATGTTATTTCATAGTTTTGAAATATTCAGTATTGTTCTAGAATGTAGAAAATAAATTACTAAAAAACAAACAAAAAACATTGAATTAGAAGGTGTGTCCAAACTTTAGACTGATAATGTTTGCACAATAAATTCACATACTAAACATTTAGATTTGTTTTATGCGCGGACTACGTGGAAATATGGCCATATTCATCTGTAGCCTTTAGGTTAGCTTTGAGTTCTTTCACTTCCTTAGTAAGTGATTGGCTTTTTCAAATCTATTCATAACATTCTTTAAGCTTTAGGACAAAAACCTCTTAATTGTGGAACTTATTTTTAATGAATACAGCCTGAGTGCTAGTCGATGTCTGATTATCTTTGGAACTGGATATGTATCCTCAAGCTTAAGTTTGAATTCGTCCTTTGCAGGGACACAGCAGGACAGGAGCGATTCAGGACAATCACAACTGCTTATTACAGAGGCGCTATGGTGAGTGTGATGTTTTTTTAAGACTGGATCTATGAATAATATATAAACACACTGTATTTAACACACACAATGTGTTTAATATTGTCATCAGGGCATTATGCTGGTGTATGACATTACCAATGAAAAGTCCTTCGACAACATCAAGAATTGGATCAGAAACATAGAAGAGGTGAGGATTATTGGTCATATAAATACAGCACAGAATAAATCATGATGTCATTTATAACTTTCATTTTATAACTCTTTGTATCCTACCCAGCATGCATCAGCAGACGTGGAAAAGATGATTCTAGGCAACAAATGTGACATCAATGAGAAGCGACAGGTTTCCAAAGACCGAGGAGAAAAGGTGAGGGTCGCGGATGCAAGTTAGCTTTATTGACTGATGTCAATAAACTACACTTATGTAGTTTTGTTTGTTTGTTTGTTTGCTTTAGTTTGGCTTAGTATAAAAAACTGAACACTACATAAAATATTTTACTAAAGTTTAAAATCTTAATGTAAAATCTTTAAACAAAGTAAAAATATTAAGCTTTACAGTAAAATGCCTATATCAGACCTTATTGTAGACTAGTTTAACCAAATGAAAAATCTTATACTGCAGAGTAATATCTGTTAAACCAATGTAAAATCTAATACTTTACACTCTTTTATCAAAGTGTAAAATCCAATATTTTAATGTAAACTACTAACAAAGTCTAAAATCTAAAACTTACAACTTTACAGTAAAATATTTTTAAAAGTAAGATTTACTGTAAAATAAAGTCTAACACTATATGATTTTTTTTGTGTGTAAAATATTACCATGTTCTAGAATAATTTAACAGTGTAAAATCTTAAAGCATACAATAATACACTTTAACAAAATGTAAAATCTCATACTTTAAAGTAAACTCTTAAGTTTAGAACCTAATACTAATGTGAAATCTTTAAACAAAGTGATATATACACTACAGTAAAAAAAATTTTTTTAAAGCAAACATACATTAAAATCTAGCACTGTACAGAAAATTGTACAATATTTTATGGTGGTAAATCTTATACTGGACAGTAAAATCTGTTAACAAAATATAAATTCTAATAATTCAAAGTAAACTCTTAACAGAGTAAAATGTAATATTTGTAACTTCTTTAAGTGTAAAATTGAATACTTTAAACTTTTTAACAAAGTGTAAAATCTAAGTAAATTATTTTAACAAAGTTTAAAATTTAATACTTCTGTAAAAGAAAATACTTTCGGGGTGTCAAATATTAAAGGGAACCATAATACCATTTCACTTAAAAATATCATACTTTAAAATAAGCTCTTTTAACAACGTTTAAACCTTTTTAACAGTTCAAAATGTAAAACTGCAATAAAGTCTACATAAAAAAATTATTTAACCAAGTTTAAAATCTAATGCTGTAGTAAACTTATTTAACAAACTGTAAAATCTAATACTTTACATAAAAAATGTTCAACATTTAAAATTTCTTCATCTGTGGTAAGGATTCATGAGAACGCTGTCTTCTGTCTTCTCTCTTCAGTTGGCGTCAGAGTATGGCATCAAGTTTATGGAGACGAGTGCGAAGGCCAACATCAATGTGGAAAACGTAAGTGAAGTGTACAGACCTGATCTTGCACATAGTTATACAGCCTCTCTGCAAAGTAAAGCCCAATCTGAGCATATATGATTTGACTTGTCTGTTCAGCTGAGTGGAAGTTGTTTGCCAAAGTGACCACAGACAGACACGTCAGCATTATACCAAAGCCATGACACTGACACACCAGAACCTCAGCAGATTTAGTTACATTTACATAATAGTGATTTTAAACAGTGTGAACCTTACTGATGTAGCATTTATTCCTAGATTACTAATGAGAGTTGTTATTTTAATCATTTAAATTATAGCTTGTATAAGGTATAAGATCAGCTGTTTTCTTTAGTCTACTTACTCTGTTTTTTTTATCAGTCATTAACGTCTCCAGTCGCATGATTCTTTACATAGATAAGACTTTAACCATGTTATTTCACAAGACCCAATACATGTCAGCTTGGTCTGGTTATCAGAAGCAGCCTCGTGTGTTGCTGGTGATGATTCACTTTCAGTTGCACATAGCAACCATTGTTTGTAATTATTGTAACTAATTATTGAAACCACTATAGTCAGTTTTTTCATGCATAATTTTTAATGCTTTTTTATTCATGTGAAATGAAGAAACGCATGATGTCAGGTTGATTTTTAAAAATGCTTCTATACCACTATTATGTAAATCATTAGCACTGCTCGAGTAGAACAGACTAGCCTATTATTCTACAGGAAGGGGAACCTTCTCTTTTAATGCTTCTCATTGACAACTGACATTGTGCATTGTTTTGCTCTGCTTTTAGGCATTCTTAACACTCGCCAGAGACATTAAAGCAAAGATGGACACGAAACTGGTGAGACCATCACTGCTTTTTCCATCACTGACACTGATCATAAAAAATATTAAATATGTTTTCAAGTTTTCTTTTTACTTTACCCAAATGTATCAAACGTACAAACTTTCTGGCTCAAAAAAATTTTTAAACAGAACAGGGTATATACACTGCCTGTCTAAAAAAAAAACGGTTGCGCACACAAATATTTTAATCAATCCCCTTTGGCTTCGATTATGGCATGCAACGTGGTGGCCAATTCATGTGTGAAAAGTATTCCACGTGCTTCCAAAAGCACAATTTGAGTCCTGGAATATGTGTCATCAAAGCGGGGGGGAGCTCCATAGATGTCATGACCAGGTCTTCTGTACATTCAGGTTTCAATGCCACATAGCGAGGTAATGTTGCTGAGCATGGACCTGACCAAATGAAGCAACACCAGATCATAACACTGCCTTCAGAGGCAACATGCATGATGGGTCCATCACTTCATGTACTTCCCTTCTTGCACTGACACGTCCATCGGTCTGGAATTGGGTCAATCTGGACTCATCAGACCACATTACAGTACCTTCTTTCATTGCTCCAAATCCAATCTCTGTGCTTCTTAGTAAACTGAGTCATTTGTCTGGTTAGTCTTACTAATACAATGTTTTCTTATGGCCACACAGTTGTTTAGTCTCAATCCACGTAATTCACGTAATCTCCATTCATGATTTGTTTCCATGAAGTTGACAGTTTAGCCTTATTCTTCAAGATTGGAATTGGGTTAAGAAACTTCAAAAACATTACAGTCATTTAAAAACTGCTTAATTGTCTTCTTTGCTTGATGCAGGACAGTAATTTGACCCTCCTGAAAAGGCGATGTTGTTTTTGGCCGGGTAGTGTAGAAAGGATTCAAGTTATGTGGTTTTCATTATATGTTTGTGTGTCTTAAGCTAGCATTACTCCTTGATAATAGGTTTTCACATACGGTATCACAAGAACAAAACACACAATATATGCACAATAACCTGGCTCTCTGCTGTCTACATCAAAATCTTTTACCACAGGATGAAGAGAAATGCATTGGATTTCTGATCATGTGTGTTTTCATGTTTATTTTTGGTCAACAATCAGCTCTGTGCATTCCTGTTTGTGCCTGTTCTTATTTAAGATTAAAATTCAGTTATTTGTCACATGTACTTTACAGTAAAATGAAGTGAAATAATTTTTTTCCCCACATATCCAAGTTTGGAAGCTAGGGTCAAAGCGCATGGTCAGCCGGGATACAGCGCCTTGTAGCAGATATGGTTATGTGCTTTGTTCATGGGCTCAGCAGTGGCAGTTTGGTGGTGAACCCTCGAACTTCTGATCAATGAAGTATGAGCCTTAGACGTTTGAGGCACCACTTGCCCCTAAGTCATTAATTAATAAGTTTGTCCAGTGGAAAAGTGCCCCATCTTTTAATTCTAAAAAAGTTGTATGTTGTTGTTCGTCTGAGGTTGTGTTTGCCTAGTACTGAGACCCGCTTTGATCATATGATTTTTATTATGTATTTACACAAAAACACAGATATATGATATATAGGTTGTGCTAAATTTGACACATGAGCAAAGTGACAGTTCAGTTCTGGTTATTTTAATCCTTTTCCTTTTCATGTCTCTCCCTGTAGGAGGGTAACAATCCCCAAGGCAGCAATCAAGGAGTAAAGATCACCACTGAGCAACAGAAAAAGAGCAGCTTCTTCCGCTGTGTTCTACTGTGAAGACCAAGGCCTTACTGTCCTCCACCCTGGGGCTGGACTCAACTGGACTGTGCTCATGTTTTTAGCACTTCTCTCTCTCTCCGTCTCTCTCTCTCTCTCTCTCTCTCTCTCTCTCTCTCTCTCTCTCTCTCTCTGTGTTTCAGCACCTCTCTGCTTCCAGCCCGAGCACAGCTGGAGTGCTCAACTCCTCTCTTTTGCTTCCATTGATATGTGGTTTCTTCCAGCTTGCAGCCCATTTCCTGAGGGCATGACAGGCTTGCTTAGCTTCTATTGGTTTTGTTTATGATTTTGTCATCAATGTTCTCATCTCTTCATGAAGTTTGCACCCATTTACACTCAAGTCTTATCTTCCCTCTTCCTGCGGCACAGATGCGTTTGATAAAAGTCCTTCTGGGCTCTGGGCAGAGTTTGGTCTGAAATGTTGAGGATCATTTCTCTCTCATACTTTCTTTTATAGACAATCACAAAACAATACAGTTTACAGGAATCTTTAAAAGAAAGAACAACAGGAAAAATTGTTTTAAAGAATAATCCTGTGTTGTAATTTAATATAGTGGCTCTTTCTTCAGTCAACATTCCATCATTAAAAATAACAGTATTTTTCTAAAGAAGTAATTAGTGTAGTTGTTCTGATGTTGCATTCATACAGCAAAATAACCAATGAATAGATCTAGGATGTTTTTTTTTGTTTTGTTTTGTTTATATTAAACCCTGGTATAAACTGCCCCAAGAAAAAGCATACAACAAGCCAACCTCAGAATATCTGAGCCTTTGATTCAATCCTCCTATAGTGAAATCCTGGAGACATTTATTCAGATCCAAGATCAGAAACTAAATTCCAACTTTAACTTGAAAAAGATCTATCTTTGTCATCTCCCCATCACTGTCAGCTTTTATTTAATTTGCGTCTGATTTTGCTTAGAAAAGCACACGTCTTAGTTACGCAACAGGAAACAGCTGTTTTGTCAAAGATTTGCCTAGACCCATAGCACCCATGTCACTTCCTGTTAGAGACCATAGATGGCGTCACATACCCAGTAAGGCTCACCAACACTTCCCACCCATTTCCTATGCGCACTTCGATTATTATAGTCCATGTGACTGGACATATCAGCACAGAGAACAGCTGCTCGTGTCGTTTGTGTCGGCAGCTACTTTCTTATTTCTCAGTTTTTTTGCTGACATGAAATAAATGTGTATCTGTTTAATCAGAGATAGCAATAGGCCAGGAGAGCCAATAATGTACCAGCGCTAAGACACCCCTAATATTGGGAGAGAGAAAAAAACACAAAATGAAGGAACAGTTGATTGTTGAGTGTTTTACTTAAAAAAGAAAGAAGAAAAAATGCAGTGTTTTACAGTTTCTTTTTTGGGAAGCAGAGAGGAATCTCTTTTTGTTTCTATGAAAGCTTGAGTAACCCCCCCCCCTCTTTTTTTTTTATCTTCCCCAGAGTTTAAATATGTTTATTTCCTACATGCGTTTGTCCATGTCTCTATTTCACCCAGTCCCACTCCACCTTACAACCTGTGCACCACCCCGTTCCTTAGAGATTTCCTGGCATCCTGCCATTTGTCTTAATTACTAATACTTGATCTCACATAATAGATCTATGCATTATGAAGGTGACATTTTTGACCTCTTATATTTTCGCATATTTTGATCTTACACTTTTTCTCTCTTGTGCGCAGTAGGTATTTTTTCTGTTTTGTTATACTTCTTAAAGGCATTCCCTTACTGTTTTTTTTTTTTTTTCTTTGTCGATCGCTTTTGTGCAATTCATTGACTCTTTGATAATAAGAGACTTGTATAGAGTGTATTGCGTGATAAACGCAGTTTTCACCAGTCAGTGTGTTTTGCTTCCTGAATTGCAGCAGTGGATCCAGCTTGGTCGTGACCATCATGACAGCCTGATCCAGTGGCTTCTTTTTATTTCCCTTCCTGCGCACTCTTGGTGGTCGAGTACCATTCAGAGTGTGAGTGTATAGATTTAGGGGGAGAAAAAGTCAAATAGAGGAGAAGGGAGGGTTTGTTAAACTGGTAGTGCTTCCTGAAGTTTCCGAAACTTTCCCACTGCATCAAGCAAGCCTCTTCAAGCAGTTAATAGTGTTCAACTGTCAGATTTCTTTATTTCTTCATTTTATTTTGAAATCACTGTCATTCATATTGTTTTCATTCCTTTTATACAAACGTTCATTTAATTTTTGATCGCGAGGTGAACGGGGAGAAGAAAGTTGTTACATTTTGAAAAAAATTATAAAAACAACAAAAAAAAGGAAGAATTGTAAATAACACTCTAAAAAGAGATCTACTTAAATTGTACTGTACTTTCTAAAAAATCATGTTGAAAAATTGTCTACAATTTTGTAGATATCAGTGCTTTTGATTTATTAAAATAAGATTCTTTTAAGAAGTGAAGATTTGTGTGTATGGTTTTCATGTATGCTTTATTTTAAGCTGGGCTGTTAGTGATAGAGAGCTGTGGGCTAACGGTCAGTGCTGAATCCTTGGTGTTTAAAGAAACAATACTTTTTTTATTATTAAACAAAGTTGCATTGAAATAAAGAAAATAGGGAAATTAAAACACGAAGTGTAGATGGAGGAAGTGCAACATCTTGGTTTGATGCATTTCACTGCTGATTCATTTCTCAGAAGAAACATGATGTAAACTGTTCTGAGGAGAGATGACGTATTTCCTCTACCTCTTCTTCAGGTTTCTGTAGTGTCTACATTCTGTTTGCTCAAAGAAGCGCTTTGTCTTTTAATCCATTTGGTCCTCCAAGTCTTATATTCGGATATGGAATGTGCTGGAAAGAAAAGAGATACAGTACAGTTAGATTTAAAAATATAGCTCAGAGGTGAATTTCTGTTTCCACCGATTCTAAATACCCAGGAATGGGTTTATGTTGTATGATTGTTCACATTTTATATATATATATATATATATATATATATATATATATATATATATAATTATTATTATTATTATTTTTTTTTTATATAACTTTGATTCTTGAGCCTTGTATGTGTCGGAGCTCTAACCTGAGGAAGTCCGGGGCTCTCACGATCATGTGCTGGAAATCCTCCAGTGACAGACGACCGTCGTTGTCCATATCAGCTTCATCGAGGACTTTTTCACACACCATGCTCACTTCGTCCTCGGTCAGCTCATTCCGTGTAAGCTTGTTCAAGGTCTTCTCCAGGTCCGATTTACAAATAAAGTCATCATTGTTAAAGTCTTAGAAAGATGGGAATAATAAAATTAATCAGTATAACACGAGGGAGGGTTGTTTTACTGAATATCAGCATCATTTGTTATCAACAGATTATGATTTGTTTATTTATTCATTTATCTTGCTCTGCCACATATCCTACCACGATTGTTGGAGCTGGTGACTGACAGTGTAATTAACGGGTAAACATTATTTTCTTTCTTAAATCTTACTAGTTCACTCTAGCCAAAAGGTGAGGAGAATAAACCATGGAGGTGGTAGACAGTGCTATAAAACTTGTAAGTTGCTCGTTATATTTCCACTTATTCCACTTTAGGATATCTGGTACAGTACGTTAACCTTTGGGTTATAGTGTTAAATGGAAAGCTAGTGGGTATAATCCCTTGTCCCACACAGTAAGTAGTGCCCTTGATTAGGAGTTAGAGAGGGATTTGGGACTCAGCATTGTGTTAGAAGCTAGTTAGCATGGTACCTTGCTTTAGATATGAACAGAACAACAAGAACCGTTCAGAGGCAACTCAAAATTACTTAGAAGCAATTACTATGGAGATAAAGTGTGTTTGAGATAACAATGTTATCAGATGTATTGCTGAAAGTGCTCTTGTGACTAGATTTAAATGTGGATTTTGGCAGACAGCTTCTCTCCACTCTTTCCAGTACGAGTGCAATCAAGCTTATGCCAGATGCCCTTCCTGACGCAACCCTCCCATTCTATCCGGGCTTGAGAGGGCAATAAAAGATGCTCTGCATCCCATTGCTTGGGATTAAGGCAGAGCCTTCCACATAGTCGGTCAAAAGCCTTACACTGAGCCATCAATGCCCACTGAAAATATGAGACCTGACCAAAAATGGAGGCATATGGTTAGAATCACCATTTCCCTTCACTGGATCAGGTGCATCTGTGCCCCTGTGCAAAGGGTCAAATCCACAAAGACAGTTTTGCAAAGTTTGGAGTTGAAGAACTTGCGAGTCCTACACAAAGCACTGAACACCTCCATATGACACCATGTTAATGCCGTTCCTTTGGAATAAAATGTTCAACAAGCATGCAGAGTATAGCTGTCAAGGTCAGATATCCTCATACTTCTGGCCATATAATGTACAAAATGTACTGCATAATACTATATGAAATAAATCATTAACCTGGTTCTACTGATAAACCACCCTGCAGAGTGTGTTTATTTCCTTTGTACTATGTTACACCCTCCTAAAAATATTATAGAATATATTCGAGGCGGGGCTCATCCCATAAAGTATGTTACAATCATTTTTACAGCCTGAGACAAGAGAAAAAAATCTGTATCTTTAGTTTAACAGTTATTTAAAGTACCTGCAAATACCACAAATACAGTTTCTCATCAAATACATGCATAGTGCCCAAAACTGTGGATTACAGCTACATGCTAATGTAGCTAAGAAGAAGAAGGAGGTTTTAAAAAAAAATCTGAATTAGATTATGTAAATCAATACATACTCCTCAAGGAGCACCATTTGTCTCAGTAATTATATTTGTGTGTGAACAAATCAACCAAATAGCTAGAATAGCTATAAAAACACAGTTAGCTCAATTATAATTTGCATTTCACTGGCAAAGCTAGCTACCTAGCTAATATCCCTTAACAGACAAAACCTCTGCAGAGATGTGTTTATAAATATGATTGTATTGCTAATCTGACAGGATTTCTGAAATGATTTAAGTCATATTAGAAATGTTTGTAATATTTACAGTAATTGTAATACAATACAAAATGCTACTGCTAGTTAAGTGACATCAAGAGCCTTCTTGATAGACTGGCTAGCTGTTTTTGAAAGTGAAAAAGTGAAGAAAAAAATCCTTTACAATTCTAATTTGGAACTGTAGGTGGAACACATTGCCCAGTCTGATTAAGACAATTACAATGATTGCCAAGTCTAAGTGAGATTGCTTCAAGATAGCAAGATTGACGCTGCTCCTGCTACAGCTAAAACGGTTTGCTGTCCAATTTTATAAATAATTTAATTGTGACTCATAAAAGTGCCAGACACATGATAATTTCGAGATTTACTAAACAATCTCTTCATGTTCATGTGATGAATTTGTCCTGAAGGTTGTACAGGGTTAGCTAAGGGGTGGTATCAAAATGTTTCGAGACTAGTTTTGTTACACGCCAACAGATGGCAGCACAAGGCTACATGCACAAAGAGCACCAACATTCATAAGTCAGTGTGCCAAAAGACATCGTCTCGTAATAAGTAATAAAGTTCTTTCTTGTTAACAGAGCTGATCTCGAAACCTTTTGATACCACCTTGGTTACGCCTGTCAACTATGCTAGCTTTGTAGTGATGGTGCAAACCTGAAGGCAATAAAAAAAAATCTTGGCTGATAAATTACGTTTAGAATGAAGGGACAATTGTCAGTTTTACTGTACATTACACATAATGATATCTATCATGGGATCTTGCCTCGGCAGTGCTACAGATTGATTACATTAAATGCCTAGCTGGCGTTGGGACTTCCATCAGACATCCCTGTAGCAGAGCTCCTTTTGTTTGCTGTCTATAAATAATAAATGAAAACTTTCCCTTGACCTTTGAAGGCCATGGAGCATGTGCTGCTGTAAATTGTCTTAATCTGATAGCATGTTTAATTAGACGGCGCTAGGCACATGTGCGTGCACACACTCCACCACACACACACACACACACACACACACACACACACACACACACACAGGCAGAGTGTTCTCTTTGGCGTTCTGTTTGGAGATAGATTATGCTCTACTAAACCCGTGCATTATTTAAACCTGTCTTTAAACTACTGTCAGCTGGCCTGTACGCGATTATCACAATAGAAAGCTGATGATCTCTGCTCCTGTACATGCGTCTCTGACCTACAGTCATCTTAAACTACCATATCATTAATAATGAGCCCAAAGATACACTGGCCTGTGAGAGGTTTGGCATGGTGTTTGTATACAGTACATGTGTGAATGCTGTGAACTGGGTTAAATCGTCGTGACTAGAACTGACCATAGATTTTGAATGCGTAGTAGGCCTTCAGATCCCTTGGTGCCATTTCGCTTAGCACTGAGAACATATCCAAGAAATCGTCTAAGGTCATGTTACCTTCTCCGTCCTCTGAAAAAACTTCTGCGATTCTCTGTCTGAACGGGTTGTCCTAAACGAGACATATAATTGCAGGGGGAAAATGACATCATTAATTTTTTATAAGATACAGCAAAACACTTTTATAATTGGACCCCATAATGTGGTAGTTCGATGGTACCTGTACCATGGTATTTTTGACAGTACTATGGTACTTATTTGTTGATATATTACACATAAACCACACTATGGTAAAATGGTTCTACCATGGTAGATAGTTTGGTACAATGATTCTACCATGTACAGTAGTACACTACTTTGGAACAGGATACTTTGAAAAAATACCATGTTATACTGTACATGTTGATGTATCATAATATTTATATATACTGTACCTCTGCAGTATATTTAACATGTTATGGTGCCATCTTGGTACATATAGTACAGTATAGACAAACATACTATATAAGATACCTGAACATTGGTAATTACTGTGGCACCCAACACTATCATGGTTCCCACTGAAGTCCCACAGTACCTACGCTGGTATCCTACAAAGTCCTATGGTGCCCATCATGGTAATGTCTGAAGTACCGTAGGAATACTATGGTACATTATGGTATGGAGTATAGTTTACCATAGTAGAAAAAATGTATGGGACATAAAGACATCATCTCAGGGGCTGCCAGTGTAAATGATTTAGCATTGCTAAAACGAACTTGTGCGAAGGTAAAACATTAGTGTTTTTTGGTTTAAAGAGTTCCTACTGTTTACTGTGTTTGTATCAGAGGATACAGTATTTTTTTATTAGGAACCTTAAAACTAGAACCTGAATTTGTCTGTTGCAGGGTTGTTGATACCAGACACATTTCTTTGAGTATTTCAGAAACTGATTGATTAATCTGATCAACTGAATGATCAAGTGATCATTGATAATTGATACTGTTTGCAATCATGTTGAGCAGAAAAGTATATCAGAGTCTAGAACACATTATACTTTTAGGTAAATAGGTGTAGCAATAGAAAACAACACCAGGTTTATCTTAGCAAGTGGAATGGTCTTGAATGTAACCAAACCAAAAACCAAATATAAGATTATTAAACTTATTTCTAGTCCAATATTACTAAGCTTGTACGTAAAAATTTCTTCAGAGATTTTCAGAGAATTTTACTTTTTCAAGCAATAAATTTTGAAACCAGTAAAATTATCTGCCAATAGAATACAAATACATTATTTTATTATAGATTCAACTATATTCAAGATATTCTTACTTGCTTAAGATATAATTTTTTTAATCTGAAGCTCTACGATCACTAAAACTGAATAGAAAAAGATGAAATTAATATCACCTGGTCTTTTTCCAGTCTTCCAGTTTGTGAGCCTTTTACAGTGTATGTGTATACTATATACATTTTAATTGGATGGTGGGACCTTTCCCAATGTAGTAGTCACAGAAGCTTATGATTCTTTGTATATGTACCTGATAAGCTGGTATAAATACTGATCATAAACATTTTACACATCTACTTTATTACTGGTGGGTTGGTTTTTTGATGAAAATGATGCTCCCAGGTTCCCTGTTGTCACATGTAACCTACTGATCAATTTGAATAATGCTGTGTGAAGTGGCGTGTAATGGACTTGCACTTCAGCGGAGTCCATAAGTTGATGCTTTCTCAAGTTCAGCGGGATCTGATGACACACAACCTCTCCAAGGCTGCGATCAATTAGTAGCGGATCCATAATTGATAAGGAACACGGAGCGAGTGGTGCAGTGTGTAGTGTTGGTGCAGTGAGAGGATCGTATACTGTACCTTAAGCTCTGGCATGCTGCCGATCAGCTCATAAGGCAGGCGCACATCTGGCTGGGTGGTGTAGTCAAGCGGAACGAGCTGTGGGGCCAAATCGCGATACCTGTGAAAGAGTCTGGTAAAAATAAATAAATAAATAAATAAATAAATATGTGTGTGTGTGTGTGTGTGTGTGTGTGTTAGTACTAAAAATAGTATTTCTTAAATTGCATCCTTTTTACTGATGGGACGTCAATCAGATCATTTGGTTTGGCTTGAGTCTTAGATAAAAGTAAACTATTTTAGTGCTCACTGCCATTTACGTCTAGACATTTCCAGTATTTAAACCAGTATGGTTGAAATTGTTCAATGAATTCTTACTCAACCTTCATAGTGTAAAGACAAAAGTACATCCTGGTTGACTTGTGTGTGTCTCTTTAATCACGCTTCTATATCTTGAACTCTTGGTATTTCACAACCATGTTATCATGTTGCCATGACAACAAGCATAAATATAGATTAAAGTAACATGGTACAAAGCTACACTAAAAGGATATAAATTATAAATTATGGTGCATGAAAAAGTTCAAGAGACGTTCAGTTCAAACGGGGACCTCTGAAGGCGTAAACACAGTACAGTGATGAGACTCTTTGAATGGTGCAAAGATTTTAAAAAAGGCCGTATGTCTGCGAATGACGATCCCAGCCGAGGTGGCTCAGACCCCACTGCAGTCTTCTGTAAAAACTGTACACACAATTATTCACCAAAACCACTTGCATATTACATACAGGAACTCGGCTGAGAGTTATTGCCACTTCCCTGTACAGTTCTGAATTCACTCCAAGCCCTTTTCACATGTTAAGGCTATTAAAGGAGTTCCTGGGAGGCCAGTGTTTCAGACATGAAGCAGGCGAGTCCAATCATGGCTCCAGCATACTGAGAAAATGTTCTACCTTGATGGTATCCAAGCACTAGTGAAACACTGGGATAAGTGCATTAGTGTAGCAGGGGATTATATAGAGAA